>ML280588.1:3307-21166 GCA_005239495.1 Nicotiana undulata
CACCTGGAAACTGGGAGGGTCAATCAACTGCAAGGCCATCACTCTTTAATGGCCAGTATTACTCCTGGTGGAAGAACAAGATGAAGGACCACTTGATTGGAGAAGACTATGAACTCTGGGACATAGTCATTGATGGTCCTTTAGCCACCATGAAGAAGACTGTTAAAGGAGTAGATGTGCCAAAAACTAGAGCTGACTGCACTGCAGATGATCTGAAGAAATGGGAGCAAAATGCTAAGGCCAAAAAGTGTCTAGTTTGTGGACTAGGTCCAGACGAGTATAGTAGGATTCAAAGTTGCAGCACTGCCAAAGAAATTTGGGATACCTTGCAGGTAGCCCACGAAGGAACACCTCAAGTGAAAAGATCAAGAGGTACTCTACTATACTCTCAGTATGAAAACTTCACTATGAAAGAAGGAGAGACAATCCAAGAGATGTACACGAGGTTCACAACTCTGACAAATGAACTCAAGTCTCTTGGTAGAGTCATTCTTGAAGAGGACAGGGTGGAGAAGATCCTGAAATGGGTCTTACCAATTTCCTGGGAAAGTAAAATCACTGCTATCCAGGAATCCAAAAATATGGCAACCCTCAGATTGGACGAGCTAATTGGAAACCTTACTGCCTATGAACTTAGAAGGCAGACAATGAAAATGGATGCTCCAAAGAAGGAAAGGAGTCTATCACTGAGAATCACTGAGGGAGCAAATCTGGAGGAAGATGAGATGGCCATGATCACTAAGGAATTCAGAAACTTCCTCATAAGGAAAAAGGGCATCTCAAGAGGTGGAAATTACAACAAAGCTAAAGCTCCGGAAAGGCCAACCAACGAGGGATGCTATAAATGTAGAAAAACTGACCACAACATCAAGAACTAACCTCAGTGGGAAGTAGAATGGAAAAGGGAAAGATCCGAACAAAGGAACATGAAGAAGGAATTGATCCATCTCAAGAAAACCACAACAAAAGCTATGGTTGCTGCTTGGGGGGAAAGCTCAGATGAAGAATCAGAAGATGGTGAGGACGAAGAACAGGCGCTCATGGCAATTGGGGAATCTGGTGAGGAATCACATGATGAACCAGAGGTAAGTATATCCCATCTCAAAAACAAGATAAAGTTCCTATCTAAATAAAAACTCTCTGAGTTGCTACTTGATTTTATGGATGATTCCAAAGAGACAAACAAAGAGAAAGAACAACTCTCTAAAGAGTGTGTAATGTTGAAAGCAAAATGCATGAACCTGGAAATCAGAGTAAGTGAATCTGAAAAGGAAAACACTGCCTTGAAGAACCAGGTTCATCCACTTGAAACTAAAATCCTAGAGCTAAAATCTGAAAATCTAAAGTTAAAGCTAGGAACTAGTAAAAAGACTGTTGATCATTCTCATATCATGTTAGAAGAAAATGTGGGAAAACTAAAGGATAAGATGTACACTAAGGATGAACAGATAAGGGCACTAAAAGAAGAACTTGGTAAAGTCAAACATGAATTAGATCGAACTTGCAAATGGAATAAATCCTCTGATGCATTGACATGGCTTCAAGAAAATCATCGTAGAAACAGAAGAGGACTTGGCTTTGGGAGTCAAATGCCCAAATGGGATCCCAAAAGCAAGTATCTCACTCTTCCTGAGAATACAATATGCACCCACTGTGGTAAGACTGGCCACTACAAAATTGAATGTACTGCAAAAGAGCAGGCCAGTCGAAGAAATAAAAGTTTTGTACGAAAGAAAACTGGCTACCAAATTGGGCTAGAAAAAGCTTGATTCATCATTTCTCTCATAGAAAAGGACCCAAACTGGTTTGGGTCCCTAAGACTAACCCCTGATTTCTTGATGTAGGTTAAAGTGAGAGGAAGCATCCAAATTTGGTACCTAAACAGCGGCTGCTCAAAACATATGACTGGGAACAAGGAACAGTTCCTTTCACTTGAAAACCTCAAAGGAGGAAATGTCTCCTTTGGAAATGGAAAGAAAGGTGAAATTATTGCGGTTGGTAAGGTAGGTAAGGATGACACACGTTTCATTGAGAATGTGTACTTGATAGATGGCTTGAAAAATAGCCTGATCAGTGTGTCACAATTGTGTGACAGAGGTAACCTGGTTGCTTTCACTTCCACAAAATGTTTTGTGATTAACTTGCTTACTGACAAGATTGTTTTGCAGGGAAAAAGAATGAATAACATCTATGTCATAGACTTGTCCACACTATCAGAAAATGAACTCACTTGCTTAAGTGTGTTGGACAGTGATCCCCTCCTTTGGCACAAAAGACTTGGTTACGCTAGTCTAAATCAGCTTAACAAATTAGTCTCCAAGGACTTAGTGGTAGGGCTTCCTAACACTAAGTTCAAGGAAGACAAAGCTTGTGAGGCATGTGCAAGGGGGAAGCAGGTAAGATCCTCATTCAAAAGCAAGAAAATGGTCAGTACCAACAGGACGTTAGAACTGGTTCATATGGACTTGTGTAGTCCTATGAGAACTCTAAGCAGAGGTGGTAAGAAATATGTAATAGTGCTAGTTGATGACTACTCAAGGTTCACTTGGACCTTATTTTTTACATCTAAAGATGAAGCATTTGATATGTTTACTTCATTTGTTAGAAAAACTCAAAAACAGTTAGGAAATCAACCAGCATCAATAAGCTCTGATCATGGTACTGAATTTGAGAAGGCAAAGTTTGCTGAATTCTGCAATGAACATGGCATAAATCACAACTTTTCTTCCCCTAGAACCCCACGGCAAAATGGGGTTGTTGAAAGAAAGAACAGAACTCTTGAAGATATGGCTAGAACCATGCTTCTTTCTAGCAAACTACCCCACAGCTTCTGGGCAGAAGCAATAAACATTGCATGCTACATAATAAATAGATGCATGACCAGACCACTGGTAGAGAAAACTCCTTCTGAACTACTTATAGGGAGAAAAACCAACATATCCCACCTTAGGGCTTTTGGATGCAAGTGCTTTGTGCACAACAATGGAAAAGATTCCCTAGGAAAATTTGATCCCAGAAGTGATGAGGAAGTATTCTTGGGATATTCATCACATAGCAAAGCTTAAGAACTATGTGTGTAGAAGAGAGTGTGTATGCTATTTTTGATGAAACTAACACTCTTTCTGAGAGACAGGAACCAGAAGATGAGGAGCTCGTACTGGTCAGAAGCAGTGAACAAACTGAAGAAAATATGGAAGATGGAACACGTGATAGACCAAGTCCAACTACCCCAAGCAACTTGACAGGGGGAACTCAACAGCAAAAATCTCTGGATCTTGGCCCGGATCCTGTTCCATAACAACAAGACACCATGGGATCATCTGGTTGTGAAAAATTGGTGTTCAAACCACACATATATCAAAGCTCTCACCCCCTTGAGAACATCATAACAGATTTGACATCCAGAGTCAAAACAAGATCCTCCTTGAAAAATCTGTGTGCTTTTGATGCCTTTCTATCCTTGGTCGAACCAAAGAACATTGTTGAAGCCTTACAGGATGCGGACTGGGTAAATGCCATGCAAGAAGAGCTAAATCAATTTGAAAGAAGTCAAGTATGTCACTTGGCACCCAGAACACTAGACAGATTAGTGATTGGCATAAAGTGGGTCTTCAGGAACAAACTCAATGAAGATGGAACTGTTACAAGAAACAAGGCCAGACTCGTTGTCCAAGGATATAATCAAGAAGGGGGAGTTGACTATGATTAGACCTTTGCTCATGTGGCTAGACTGGAGGCAATCTGACTTCTTATAGCATTTGTTGCTCACACGGAATTCACTCTCCACCAGATAGATGTAAAGAGTGCTTTCCTCAATGGCTATCTAAAGGAAGAAGTATTTGTCAAACAGCCTCCAGGATTTGAAAGCAAGGAGACACCTGACCATGTGTATAAACTTGACAAGGCCTTGTATGGACTCAAACAAGAACCAATAGCATGGTATGAGAGGCTATCTAAATTCCTGCTAGAACATTAATACAAACGAGGTAAAATTGATAGCATCTTGTTCTTAAAAGAAAAAGGTAAGGATCTCCTGGTCGTGCAAATATATGTGGATGATATTATATTTGTAACGACCAAGCCGGTCGTTTTGCGTGTTAGGATCCCGTTTCCTTAAATGAAACCTTCCATAGAGGCTATTCGTGCTTTATGACTCGCGGAAGCAGGTGGTTCGGGATTTGGTAATGAATTGGATGGTTTAGGAACACTGGGTTCCTTAAGGCTGGCCTATTTGGCCAAGTTTGACTTCGGTCAACATTTTGAGCAAACGACCTCAGAATCGAGTTCTGACAGCTCCAGTAGCTCTGTACAGTGATTTCGGACTTGGGCGTATGTTCGGCTCGGGTTTCTGATGACCCGGGAGCATTTCGGCCCTCGAAATTGAAATCAGGATTTCCTTAAGTTTAGAATTTGGCCTGGAACGGGACTTCATGCTATCGAAGTCCGAATGGAATTCCGAGGCCGAAAATAGTTTTGTACAGTCATTTGTGACCTGTCTGCAAAATTTGGGGTCATTTCGAGTAGTATAGACTCGTTCGGCGCAATGTAATGTATTCTAGAATTTTAAAGTTCTTAAGTTTGATTAATTTGGTTTTGGGGTTGAATTTGAGTCCCGTTGTTATTTTTCACGTTCCGGAAGTTTGAGCGAGTCCGTATCATGAATACAGACTTGCTGGTGCTTTTGGATAGGGTCTCGAGGGGGTCGGGTGAGTTTTGGACCCCGGGAGCTGAATTCAACACCAGACTTTTCTATATCTGGTTTCCTTCTTCGCGTTCACGAGAGGGTGGCCGCGTTCGCGAAGAAAGAATTGGGCAGGGGCTACGGATGCTCTACGCATTCGCGTTCCCCATCCCGCGTTCGCGATGGGTTGGGCCCCCTGGCCGTCGCGTTCGCACCCCTCCAGCCGCGTTCGCGAAGGTCTAGCCCAGCTAGCCTCCGCGTTTGCGGGCCCTCCGTCGCGTTCGCATAGGGTCCAGCCAATTGGGCCGGCCCAGCTGCCGTTTGTCTTCGCGTTCACGACCCCTCCCTCGCGTTCGCATAGAAGGCCCTGTGGACCTAGCCAATTTAAATCATCGCGAACGCATGCCCAGGGTGCGTTCGCATAGGGTAAATCCATGGGCAGTGTATTTTTATAGCGGGTTTAGTTCATTTTCCTCCATTTCCATCTTCTTCCTTGAGTTAATTGAGAGCTTCCAAGAGGACCATTCAACCTAGTACTTGAGGTAAGTAAATTTCTTATTAACACCGAGTTTAAACATCAATTTCTAGTTAAATCCTCTATTAATTTATCAAAATCATGGGAAAAATTGGGTAGAAATTTCTAGGGCTTTGATAATTAGTGAATTATCCCTTTTTAGCCATGAATTCCTAAATAAATTAGGTAATTACGATCCTTAGGCTTCGGGTAATTCATTCCTTCAAGAATTTTCAAAATCCGAACGCGTGAGCCCGGGGTCGAAATTTCTAAAAACCTTCAAGAATACTGTATTTTGGAATTTCTTGTTAATTCTTATTCTTGGCGCATAAATTGATTCAATTATGCTATGTTTGGCTAGTTGTGAGCCGTCGAGGGTAGTTTCGGAGCTTTGAGCGCATTCTTGATCCGGTCTTTGGTCCGAGGAGTGCTTCGTCGAGGTGAGTCTCCTTTCTAACCTCGTAAGAGGAAAATTGTCCCTCTAGGTAACCTTGTTTGCTATGTGATATTGTTTGGGGGCTACGTACGCACCGAGTGACGAGAGTCCGTACGTAGTGGCTATTACTGCTTCGTCCGGGTAGTTAGGACACAGCATGTTCATTGTTTTTCCCTGTTGTAGCATAGATATGACTTGTATACTTGTGTGATTGGTACTGTTGTCTTTGAACGTTGTGATACTTGGCTTGATTTAAGTGTGATAAGAGAATCACGAGATGGGATCGGGCCATACGCCACGGCAGAGCGACGAGTGATTATATTATGGGATCGAGTCGTACGCCACGGCAGAGTGATGATTGATTATATTATGGGATCGGGACGTACGCCACGACAGAGTGACGAGAGAGTATATTATGGGATCGGGCCGTATGCCACGGCAGAGATTAAGACCACATGGTGGTATCAGGCCGTACGCCACGGCGAAGATTTACAGGATGGGATCGGGTCGTACGCCACAGCGGAGCGATGTGAGTGAGTACCATATGGGAGTGGGCCGTACGCCACGGCGGATACCAAACTTGTTGGATTTGAGATTGTTATTTGATGCTGGATATTGATGTACTTGATTATTTGTTTTACTTGCCTACAGTTTTCCTTACATCCTGCTTACTTTATTACTGTTGGACCTTAGTGGGTATCGAGTCGACCTCTCGTCACTACTTCTTCGAGATTAGACGGGATACTCACTGGGTACATATTTATGTATGTACTCATGCTGCACTTTCCTTTCTTTCTGCACTTGATTGTGCAGGTCCGGAGGCTGGTCCGTCTGATTATCAGTCCAGTGCTAGATATTGACCGAGTGGCTATACTTCACGGTGAGCTGTCCTTCTTGGCGACTTCCTGGCAGCACCCTGGAGTTTCCTTGTCATATTTCCTCTGTCTTTTGTTCAGACTGAGGCTCTGTATATATATTTCAGTTATTGTATATTCAGTAGTTGCCTGTGGCACTCGTGACACTAGTTCCTGGCATACACACACAGTTATTATTTTGGGGTTTTGGTTGTGCATATGTTATGCGACATGCCTATTGGTTGATTTCTGTACCTGTGGTTCTATCTCGTATCATTTATCATTATTGTGTTTTATCCATTTAAAATTTGTAGTTATTAAATTGTTAACCAAAAAGGGGAATGGTAACACCTAGTGTGTTTCATATCGGCTTGCCTGACCCCGCTGTTGGGCACCATCGCGACCTGAATTAGGATTTGGGTCGTGACAATATTTGGAGCAACCTCTGAAAAATTGAGTAAGGAATTTGCCAAGGTTATGGGGAGTGAGTTTGAGATGAGTATGATGGGTGAGCTAAACTTCTTTTTAGGCTTGCAAATTAAGCAAAAATCAAATGGAACAATGGTTCATCAACAAAAATATGTGAATGAATTTCTCAAAAGATTTAAAATGGAAGACTCCAATGAAATAGACACCCCCATAGCAACAACTACAAAATTAGACGTGGATGAACCTGGTTCATCCGTTGATCATAAGTATACAGAGGGACGATTGGGTCTTTATTATATCTCACTGCCAGCAGACCTGATATTGTGTTTATTGTAGGGCAATGTGCTGTATTTCAGGAAAATCCAAATGAGTCCCATCTAACTGCAATGAAGAGAATTCTGAGATATTTTAAGGGCACCACTGATTTATGCCTTTGGTATCCTAAAGGTAGTAAGTTTGACCTTGTAGGATATGCTGATGCTGATTATGCAGGTTTCCTGGTTAACAAGAAAAGTACTTTAGGCATGGATCACTTTTTGGGCTCTTGCCTTGTGTCTTGGGCAACCAAGAAACAAAACTCAGTAGCCTTGTCTACTGCTGAGACTGAATGTGTGGCTGCAGCCTCATGTTGTGCTCAGTTGCTGTGGATCAAGCAACAACTCATGGATTTTGGTATAGAGGTTGGATGCCTTCCTATTTTCTGTGACAACACTAGTGCAATTAGTATGACGAAGAACCCGGTTCATCATAAGAGAACCAAGCACATAGATGTCAGACACCATTTCCTAAGAGATAACTATGAAAAAAGAATGATCTCAATCGAATTATGTGCTACTGACAAACAAATTGCAGATTTCTTTACTAAAGCATCGAGTAGGGAGCATTTTGAGAGAAATAGGATAGAATTGCCGTGATTAGACTTCCACTTGACCAAGAATTACTTTTGTTGTACATTTAATATCCACACCTTTAAAAAGCCATCATTACCTCTCCTCTTCAAAAGCATAACCGTCGAACCAAGTTCATCTTTCCTCTAAACCAAACTGATCAACATTATTCTCTCTCCAAATCTCACAAAAATGTCTTCCACACCACCCCCTGCTTCATCCTCATCAACTACCCCTGATTACGGTGTTGGTCTTGAAGACACTGACTCAAATTCTCCATCGATACATAGCTCACAATCTCCAACCAGGTCTTCAACCCCTCAAAACTCTCCAGTTCCAAACCTCATTCCTGAACCCACTCCTTCACCTCAAACACTTCCAGCCGTTACACCAAGCCCTACTCCAGCCCCCAAAAACGTAGAGTGAAAATGTTAGCCAGAAAAACTGTTGCATCTGGTCCTCTTGCTAGGAAATTAAATGAAAAACTTCAAACCAGTCAGGACCAAGATTCTGAAAGTTCAAGCGAGTCCTTCAAATCTGCAAATGAGGAAGAAGTAACTGGTTCATCTGGTTCTGAGAAGGCTAATCCTGAAGATAGGGCTGAACCTGAAATAGCTGGAAACAGGTTTGTTTTGATTGGTTATGTAGTGGATGTAGAAGTACCGGATAGGAAAAAGAAAAAGAAAAAAATTGAGAGAGATAGAGAAGGGAGTTCTGCAAGGGGAACTGGGAAGGAAGGTGCCGCTCTGGCAATCTGTGGCCCTACTCCTATGGTTGTTGAGGAAGGAGTCAAGGACTTAGGGGGAAGCAACTCTGGGGAAGCAGCAGCAGGTCTGGAAAGTCTGCAACATGCGCAAGATGAACTTGGTTCATCCATTGAAGAAACTCTGGCTGATCTGATGAAAAGGTTGGGGGAATCTTACAAACCCAAGAAGAAAAGAACCCCCAAACCCAAGAAAGTTGATACTCAAGTCCCATCCAGGAAGAGAAAGGCCTCTTCAACTGTCGATGCTCCTATCCCTAAGAGTCGTGTTACTAGAAGAACGGTTAGGCAAAGTGAAGAAGCAATGGAGAAAGCTCTGAGAGAGAGCAAGAAGAAGAAAGCTACCAAGGGTAAGGCAAACGATGGGGAGCCTGTTGAGGCAATTCAGGTTGATGATGATGAGATGGACCTGGTCCATCAGAAGGAACATCCAGCACAAGTTGAGGTTGAGACACCAAAGCCCAAGAAAGCCAAGGCTTCTTCCAAGAAGTCAGCGTCTGTGTCTACCACACCCTCAATAGTTGCACAGAGGACCAGGTCTAAGTCAAAGAAAGTAAAAATTGATGATGATACTGAATGGAGTGGAGAGGAAGTAGAAATGTCTAGTGAGGAGACTGACAAACTCACAATGTTTGGGAAGCGTACCATTTTGAAAGGGAAGTTGTTTAGAGACCTTGAGAAATCGAGGATTATTTTCTTACTAGATACCTTAGATGTACAAGGGTGGAAGGACATGGTCTTTCACCTTGAGGGCAGGCTGGCTGGAATGAGCTGGTAGAGTTATGGCCAACGCAACAGTCAAAGATGGAATGGTATCTACAAAAGTTCAGGGAGTTGCGATTTTGTTTGATGCAAAGGAATTGGGGGAAATACTGAATATCCCTTATGAGGAGTATGATGACTACACGAGGCAAAGATGGCCTAGTTTAGATGGTTTTCCTTCAGCCCTTCAAATCACAAGGTCCTTCTGTGAGAATGAGCAAGAACTGGAGCCCAGGGCAGTGTTTAAGAGTGAGATGAGGGCTCAGCACAAACCATTTTTTGAGTTTGTGATCAAATTTCTACTGCCTAGGCAAGAGCGAAGGCACATTTCTAGCTACCTGGATCACACCCTAATGGAGTGCCTGTACAGGGGTTAACAGATAAATTTGCCTTCCTTCATCATCCAGCTCTTGGACAGGGTTGTGAATGGATCCAAGGCACATGCTATACCTTATGGGTTTATCCTAACTGTTGTGCTTGCTCACTGCAAGGTACTAGTGAAGTAGGCTGAAATGGAAACTGCTAAGGATTACTTTGGGAAGAACATTCTACTGACCTGTAACTACATTGTGAATATTCTTGAGGATGAACGTGGTTCATCCAGGAAACTGCATGTTAATAGCAAGGTCAGGACACTTGTGCAGGAAGGTGAGGCCAAGGATGCGGAGATTCGTCATTTGAAAACTCGCCTTATAGAGGTTGAAGCTGAGCGGGATGCTCTGAAAGCTGATTTAGCTAAGGAAAAGGAAAAGAATGAGGGTGTGTTACAACAAATGCTCTCCCTTCTTCAAGCCAAGAACACAACATCTGCCCCTTCCCAGCCTTAGGTGTCCAGTACCTCCTAAAACCCCCTCTATGACCTAGTTTGGGATTGTCTAATTTTGTTCTGCTTTTGTTTTTTTGCTCATGGTTGTGGTTGTCTTTATTTCTTTTTGTGTATGGTGCCTGATCAATATCAAATCAATGAATTTTGCTATTTTGTTATTGACTTTTTCTCAGTTTCTTAAATAGCTTACATTTTTTGGTTTCTTTTGATGATTAATTCATGTTTTGCACCTGCAGTTGCCTAAATGGCCATGAGTAATTGTTAATATTCTAGTAAGCTTATCATTTTGCAACTTTTCGATGATTCCAAAAGGGGGAAGATAGTGCTTTTCAAAAGATTATTGTGATGTTTATCACCTAAATGCACCTGGTCTCTCCATGATAAATGCTTAATACTATAAAAAGTGTCTATGTTGGATTGAAGTATTTACAGGGTTAAGCACAGAGTTTGTCATCATCAAAAAGGGGGAATTTGTTGAATCAAGTCACTGCATGGTTTTGAAGAATGACAACTGACAACACAGTTGAACCTGGTCCATCAGGGCAAACATAGTCAAACAGACCAGTTGGCACGAGAAGAGTCCATGCGCAGGAGATAAACATAATCTCTGAACTAAGAGGTTATCTCCTAAGCGAAAAGGTTGCAAATTGATAAGGAGGTGGAATTCGAATTCATGTAGGACAGAATCAAGATCAAAGAAGTTGAGATAAACACAAACTCTTCCACCAAGGAAGAGTTGCATCATAACTGAACAACAACATCTCAACTACTGATTCTATAAATTGTTGAAGCATTCCTACTGAAGATTTAGAATGCACAGACACTAAATGGAAACAAGAATTGAAAGCAAAATTACCAAAGCAATTTTGCAAGCAGTTCGTGTGAAGAATCCTTATGCGACTCTAAAGCTACTTGAATCAGCTCGAAGAACCAGTTCCATATGTTGTCTTTTGAGTCTAGTTGTTTGTAGTAGGTGATCATATATTGTATCTTTCAGCTTTATCTATAAGCAATTGTAATAGGTACACAGTATTCAAGTTAGAGTTAACTTGAAATTGGTCGCAAGTAGCTAGAGGCTAGTTTGCCACAAAGGGATTAGAGTTAGTCCTTAGGTTTACAAAGAGTTTATTTTGTAAATGTTGTTTGGCTCATTGACATAGTGAAGAGTTTGGGAAAATCCTACTGGGAAGTAGGTCGTGGTTTTTTCACCTTTTGAGCCAGGTGTTTTCCACATAAATTGATATGTTCTTTTATTTCTGCAATTACTTTTTCGCAAACTGTAGAAGTTGAAACACCAAGAAGAACCAGGTTCTCCTGTAGAGACTGCACTCGAAAATTGGACACCACACAAATCACCCCTCCCCCCTCTTGTGTGGTATTGACGTATAAAATATCAAGTAGCATACCCCACTGCTCTTGAGTGGTGTTCACATATAGCATCATCTCGGTGCGAGGGGGACTCGGGGTTCGGCCAGTTTGGGGCCACTAGTTGTAGCAGACCTAGCCTGATTAGCTTTTGAATTAAACTTGAATACAATTCACCAATAGGGGTGAATTGATTTCTTTTGAAGGGCTCTCTTGGGAGAGGATTGTATTGGGGAACATTTGGTTGGGTATTATATGGAGCTTGGTAAGGATGGGCATTTTTGGGAAGTGGAGCTCGGTTTTGGGTATAATTTTGTGGTCGTGTATAAGATTGTGTGTTCATCACCGCATAGGGAGGCGGTGCCACGACATATGCAGCATCATCTTGATATGAATAATAGTGTTATGGGACTTCAGGAAGCATATATGATTGGTTGAATGACCTCGGGCCCCCTTCGAGCTCGAAGCCATCATGGCTCCTTTTTCTCTCCTGTTTCTGTTCATCAAACCCCTCGAACCATTCTGAACGGCCTATGATGCAGCCTTAAATGCAGTTTGACTCAAGATTTGGCTGGTTTTCAAACTATTTTCGACCATCTACCCAATTTTGATAACCTCGGCGAACAGTCCACCCATAACAGACATCATTTTCTGGAAGTAATCCGCCTCTTGGGCCTGTAGGAAGACCTTATCCATTTCTGTTTCGTCCGTTGAAGGCTTTACCCTGGCAGCTTGCTCACGCCATTTGACAGCATATTCGCGAAAGCTTTCCGCGATTTTCTTTTTCAAATTAGACAAAGAGTTTCTGTCGGGAGCGATGTCCACATTATACTGGAACTGGCGGACGAAGTCCCGGGACAAATCGTCCCACACATGCCTATGTGTAATTTCTTGATCCATATACCATTCAGAAGCGATCCCGGTGAGGCTTTCTCCAAAGTAATCCATTAGCAACTCTTCTTTTCCACCAGCACCCCTCAGCCGGTTACAATATCGATTCAAGTGAGCGATCGGGTTTCCGTGCCCGTCATATTTTTCAAACTTTGGCGTTTTGAAACCAACCGGCAGGTGAACATGTGGAAACATGCATAAATCGAAGTAGGAGACACTCTTCTGACCACTCAAACCCTGCATGTTTTTTAAGCTTTGCTCTAGGCTTCTCATCTTTCGAGCCATTTCTTCCTGCTCGGGGTTTCTTATTGTCCTTTGCTGACCCATGGGAGACTCATATTGCGGGTGCTGAGGGTATGGGTTTAGCCTGGGAATTGTTTGATGATCCGTAGTGGAGGCTAGTGGTGTGGTGAACATTGCTGGTTGTGCCCTTGAATCCGGCGCCTGGGGGTGAACCGCAGAAGGCATTCCGGGGCCAGTAGACGGCATTAGAGGGTGCCCATATGTGATGAGTGGGTTGGGCACAAGGATGTTGGAAAGCTCATCTGAACTGGGAATCAACTCAGAAAAACCAGGGATTACACCTGGCGGGTTCTTAGCGTTAGACGAGGCGTCTCACGTTTCCAACATGCTGCGACGCAAAATTCTATTTTCTTCAGGAGTTGCTGATTCCAGTTGCGGAATAGCCGATGTCGGGCTATCCACAAGACCGATGATTGGTAGATTGATTGCAAAGGACATCTCTGTCGTTGGATCTTGTGAAGGATGAGAGGCTAGACTACCAACACAACCAACCACCAAAACCTGGGTAATTTGCACACCAAACAACCTTGTTAGTTTTAAGACATTTAACATATAGAAAATCGCATGTTGGGATGCAATGCACCTAACAGTTAAACGCTTCTACCATGTGTTTGAACGGTTG
This sequence comes from Nicotiana undulata, assembly GCA_005239495.1. NCBI lineage: Eukaryota > Viridiplantae > Streptophyta > Magnoliopsida > Solanales > Solanaceae > Nicotiana > Nicotiana undulata. Next base: position 16,641 of record ML280588.1, read on the forward strand.
CGTGTTTCATCCCGGCCTTTACATGTCCCTTTCAAATCTTATCTCTCCCTATTCTCTTTTTTTTCATATCTCGGTTTCTTTTTATTTTTCTTTTTGTTATTTTCGCTCTTTGTTTTTCTCAGTTATTTTTGTCACTCTTTCTTCTTTTTTTATTTTTAATTCTCTCTCTCTTTTCACTTTCTTTTTCTCTCCTTTTTTTTAGTTTTTTACGGCTATGATCGAATCCTATGGGGATTGCCTACGTATCATGACGCCGCATGAATCAGATCTTGCGTAGTTCGGGAAGTTTGAGAATGGAGTAAATAAGCAAACTTTTTTTTTATCTACTTTTATAAAACTCAGAAACATTTGTTTTGAATTTTTTGAAGGAAAGGCTTTAAAATGAGAAAGAAAATATCTTTGGCTCTTTTTTTTTATTTATTTTCGAAATGTTTGAATAAGGACTCCTAAAGAAGCAAGAAAATATTTTATTGGACTTTTGAATTTTTTTTTTTTTTTTTTTTGTTTTTTTTCGAATTTTGAATTTGTTTGGGAAAAATACTTCAAGATAAAGGAAACCTGTATTTTGGATTTTGATTTTTCATTTTTAATTTATTTTATTTTTTAAATTTTTGAAATGGAGACTTTTAAAGAAGAAAGAATTTTTTTTTTTAATTATTTCTTTTTATTTGATATTTTTCTTTTAATTCTAGGCAAAAGACTTCTAAAAATGTTGGAAATATATTTTTTTTAATGAAAGACTTCTAAAAATTCTTTTCCTTTTGTTTTAATCTTTGGAAATTTCAAAAGTAAGAATAAAATATATATTTTTTTTTAATTTCCAATCGTTTTGTCTTATTTTTTTAAGAAAAAAGAAAATATTTTTGGATTTTGAATGTTGCCCCTAAATTTTTAAAAAAGGGACATTAAAGAAAGATTATCTAAGGGAGAAAAAGAATAACTTTTTCTTTGGATTTTCATTTCTGATATTTTATTTTTTTTGACTTTTTGGAAGAAAGACTGCCAAATAATAAAGAGAATATCTTTTTGGATTCATATTTTTTTTTTTTTGCATTTTTGACAAAAAGACTTCTAAAAGGTTAAAAAAAATATTTGCTTTTGTTTTTTCGGACTTTGAATGGATTTGCTTCCTTTTTATTTTTTCAAGACTTCTACAAAGAAAATATTTCAATTATTTCGAGTTTTCTTTTTCCGAAAGCAAATTTCTTTAAAAAAAGAGAAAATATCTTTGGACTTCAACTTTTCAATTTTTAATGACATACAAAAGAAGTTTTCTAAAGAAGAAAAGGAATTTGTTTTTCTTTTTTATTTATTATCATTTGATTGATTTTTGGGAAAAATACTTCTGAAAAAGGGAAACATATTTTTTGGATTTGATTGATTTTTTTACTTTTTTTTTGTTTGTTTTTGAATAAAAGACTTCAAAGAAAGGAAAATATTTTTGGTTTTTTCTTTTATTTTAAAAAAAATCTCTTCCCTTTTGTTTTTGATTTGTTTGGGATTTTCAGGAAGGAATTAAAGGAATTTTTTTTTGGATTTTTGAAAATTGAGGTCTCAAAGAAAGACGTTTCTAAAGAAGGAAGAAAGAAAAATATTTCTGAGTTTTTTTTGAAAATTGTGGAAAATAAGAAGGTAGAAAATATTTTTTGGTATTTTGATTTGTCTTTTTTTTAATGAAAAAAAAATTTTGGGTTCTTAAACTTTTATTGTTTATCTTTTATTTTTTTGGAATTTCCTAAGAAATACTCCTAAAGAAGAAATTGAAGAAAAATATTTTTTGAATTTTTTTTTTTTTAATATTGGGGGCCGGAACCGATGAGGTTTGCCTACGTATCTCACACCCGGTGAGAATCAGACTCGCGTAGTTCTATCAATTTTGACGGAATTGGGGAGACATGCCTTTTGAAAATATTTACTTATTTTCCATCTTTTTCTTCTTCTTTTTCAAAAAGTTTGGTAGAGTTTCGAGGTATTTTCAAATATCAGGTTTTACAAGATCGGATAAAATTTCTATTCTATGTCACTCTTGGTTTTTCTGTTATTTCGTTTTCTTTAGCCGGTCAACAACAAGCTGAAACAAATAATGTACACATAGAAGGTAAGATGCATCAGGATGGTCTTTATTTCGGGTTCACCTGTCCTAGACGGACCCAACCCCTGTGTTGAGTCCCCTAAGTCAAATGCACGTGATGCAAACAAACGCACCTACTAGGGATCCGACATAAGACTATGTTATTCTAAGTTTAAATCCTAGGGTTTTTTTCTAGACCAGGCTTACTCGAGCGGACAACTCGAGCCGGGGGGGTGCAGCGTACAGGGAATACAGAAGCTTCACCGGCTTTGCAACTTGTCTGAACCTCGTTCTAAAATTTGGATATGACTCTAATAGAAAAGAAGTCACATGAAGTGCACACTTCCTAGATGATTTAGAAGACTCAGAGAGAAGAGGGTTTTAGTACAATTTATATACAGTTCAGATAATATCAAAGCGGTAAAAGTGGCATTTAGCACATTAGGTTCAACACATGTAAAAATCAAATAATAATGAAAGACAAATATAATAGTTATTCTAAGCTCGAATTCTTAAACCCTGAACCAGAGATTCTGGGTTCGAATCCCCAGCAGAGTCGCCAGAGCTGTCATACCTCCTTTTTCCCGAAAGGGTGGGATAAGGGAGTTTTTCCAATTTAAGTGACATAATCAAATTTGGGATTATTTATTTATTTTTTAGAGTCGCCACCCGGAGTTTTTACGGTGTTCCGGGACACCATTTATTTATTGAAATCCCAAACCGAGGAAATATTTGGCTCTATTTAAAAATGTCTGCGAACCAGAAATCCGGGTAAGGAATTCTGTTAACCCAGGAGAAGGTGTTAGGTAGTCTCGAATTCCGTGGTTCTAGCACGGTCGCTTAACTATTAATAATTGGCCTAGTTATTTGATTAATTACATGTTTTAAAACCCATTGGGCATTTTTAACCTTTTGAACCACTTTTAATATTTATGGGATTATTTTGAAACAAGTCACGATGGCGTACACTTATCGTTTTTTTTGGACACGTTGTAAATGCACCCGCAAATTACAACATGTTTATTTTAATTATTGTTTGAAGTTGTGGTCGGGCGCATAAGGTGCGAACCCGAATGAAGATTACGTATCATGACTACGCCACGGGAGTCGTACCCATAGTCACGAAATTTATTATTAATCGCGCTTTAAGAAAACTACGATGTTCATTAATCCTTTCCTAACTCTAATTTGAGATTATTGTGAAGGCCATACATTATGGAGTTAACCTATATGTAACGACCCGGCCGGTCGTTTTGCGTATTAGGGTCCCGTCTCCTTAAATAAAAAATTCCATAGCGGCTATTCGTGCTTTATGACTCGCGGGAGCGGGTGGTTCGGGATGTGGGTATGAATTGGATGGTTTAGGAACACTTGGTTCCTTAAGGCTTGCCTATTTGGTCAAGTTTGACTTCGGTCAACATTTTGAGCAAACGACCTCGGAATTGAGTTTTGACAGCTCCAATAGCTCCGTACAGTGATTTCGGACTTGGGCGTATGTTCGGCTTGGGTTTCTGATGACCCGGGAGCGTTTCGGCGCCCGAAATGGAAATTAGAATTTCCTTAAGTTTAGAATTTGGCATGGAACGGGAATTCATGCTATCGAAGTCCGAATGGAATTCCTAGGCCAGCAATAGTTCCATATAGTCATTTATGACCTGTCTGCAAAATTTGGGGTCATTCCGAGTAGTATAGACCCGTTCGGCGCAATGTAATGAATTCTAGAATTTCAAAGTTCTTAAGTTTTATTAATTTGGTTTCGGGGTTGAATTTTGAGTTCCGTTATTGTTTTTCATGTTCCGGAAGTTCGAGCGAGTCCGTATCACGAATACAGACTTGCCGGTGCTTTTGGACGGGGTCCCGGGAGGCTCGGGGGTGTTTTAGACCCCGGGAGCTAAGTTAGAAAAACCAGAAATTTTCTGTCTGGTTTCCTTCTCTGCGATCGCAGAAGCAGGGATGCGATCGCAGAGAAGTAATTATGCTGGGCCATCCAATGTTCTCTGCGATCGCAGACATCACTCCGCGATCGCATATGGTCCCCTCCCCAACCCTCTGCGGTCGCAGACTCACTCCTGCGATCGCACAAGTCACCTACCCCCCTCCCCCCCTACTGCATGTTCCTCTCTGCGGTCGCAGACCTCACTCGTGCGATCGCATAAGCCTACCTCCCCACCCTCCGCGGTCGCAGGCCCCATCTATGCGATCTCATAGTGCTTCTCGAGGGCCAGGGTCATTTGTTCTCCGCGATCGCAGTGAAGGTTTTCCTGGGCAGTATTTAAATGCCCAATTACGGGCTTTCTTCATCATTTCCGATTTCCAAACTCCATTGAAGCATCTTAGAGCTGGGGGAATAGCTGTCCAAAGCCACTATCATCTAAGGTGAGTGACTTCTTCTCTAAATTATCAATTTTTCATGGAATTCAACTAATTTTGTTCTTAAAAATATCAAAATCATGGG
>ML280588.1:26465-77410 GCA_005239495.1 Nicotiana undulata
GTGTTGGAAAATACTATGCTTTTCCATTCTAGATGATGACGGCTAGGGTTTATGAAGAAAACTCTTTGCTTCTCCGAGGGGATATCTAGGTTATGGAAATGAAGGAATTTTTCACTTTGTAATAATTCCTATATATATATATATATATATACACCATTATAGGTGTTGGAAAATACTATGCTTTTCCATTCCAGATGATGACGGCTAGGGTTTATGAAGAAAACTCTTTGCTTCTCCGAGGGGATATCTAGGTTATGGAAATGAAGGAATTTTTCACTTTGTAATAATTCCTATATATATATATATATATATACACCATTATAGGTGTTGGAAAATACTATGCTTTTCCATTCCAGATGATGACGGCTAGGGTTTATGAAGAAAACTCTTTGCTTCTCCGAGGGGATATCTAGGTTATGGAAATGAAGGAATTTTTCACTTTGTAATAATTCCTATATATATATATATATATATACACCATTATAGGTGTTGGAAAATACTATGCTTTTCCATTCCAGATGATGACGGCTAGGGTTTATGAAGAAAACTCTTTGCTTCTCCGAGGGGATATCTAGGTTATGGAAATGAAGGAATTTTTCACTTTGTAATAATTCCTAGGTAATTCAGTTCCTGGTTGAAACATATGATCCGCTTTCGCGAGGAAAAACATGTAAGTCTCCTAACTAGTATTTATGGATCAAATACTACAGTTATGTTTGTCTTAAACAATCAAATAATTTTGTAAGTAGCTTACAAAATCTTTTCTTTATGACTGCAAACAAAACAAAAAAATCTTTGCGAGTTGTGCAAGTCATTTTTGCTATATTTTTCTTTACTACTTTTACAAATAACTTGCTCCAACCAATGTATAAATAATTTTTCACTATTGCTAGTCACAAGGCTGAATTATTAGTAAACAGATTATCCCTTAACACTAACTTTTTTGCGCTAGGAGGGAAATGCATTTTTCCCTTATGTATAATATCCTCTAGGTAGGAAGTAGTTATAAAACGAGAAGTATGTGACAAACCTATTTATTCTTAGGTATCTCGACTCTTTGCTGATAGATAGATATACTGCATCACATTCTTTGACATGCATTTCCTATTTATACATTGGATCTTTGACATGTGCTGCTGTCTTATATTTGGATGAATATGGATCACAAAGAGGATACTTCGGTGTCATTGTTATCCCCAAAGAGGTTAGTCTTATTGATTTGAATATAAGCTCAGAACCTGGTTAGCTTTTAAACTATATACGCCAACAGTATAATTTTTGATTCCGTGATTACACAAAATAGAAGTTAAACTGTTTTCTTAATGTTGTCAGGTTGAGGGGAAAAGTTGCAGTTATAACGGGTGGTGCAAGAGGAATAGGAGCAGCAACTGCAAGAGTTTTTGCTGAAAATGGAGCTCATGTTGTGATTGCAGATATACTGGATGAAGTAGGTGCAAGTCTAGCTGATTCTATTGAAGGTCAGTATGTACACTGTGATGTCTCCAAAGAAGAAGAAGTGGAATCAGCTGTGAGACGAGCAGTGGAATGGAAAGGCAGATTAGACATCATGTTCAACAATGCTGGAATTGCAGGCTTTGGAGGGAGCATTACCAACATCAAAATGGATAAGATGATGACATTGCTTGCTATAAATCTTAACGGTGTCGTGCATGGGGTCAAGCATGCTGCACGGACAATGATAGCAGGCAAGTAGAGACGACGTACGGATCTAGAGCGTGCATATCCATGTGCGTGTTTTGTGTGTTTATATATAGAGCCAGGCTCATTTTGACTGAATATAAATCCTTTGCAGGCAAGCATGGAGGCACAATTATATGCTCATCAAGCTCGGCTGCTATTATGGGAGGCCTAGCATCTCATTCCTACACAATGTCAAAAGAGGCAATCCTAGGGCTTGCCCGAAGCACGGCGTGTGAGTTGGGGGTTTACGGTATTCGAGTGAACTGTATTTCTCCTCATGGTGTCGCTTCAGAGATGCTTGTGAATGAATATCGCAAGTTTCTTGGTAATATGGAGCTTAGACCTGATGAAGTAAGCTCAATAGTTGGGGAAAGAGGGAGTCTTCTGCATGGGAGAGGTGGAACATTGGAAGATGTTGCACAAGCTGTCTTGTATCTTGCCAGTGATGAATCTGGTTTTATAACTGGCCACAATCTCGTCATTGATGGGGGTTACACTTCTGGTTGTAGTCAAATGAGTTTCATATACCACGAATGAAACAAAGCTAGTTTGTCTGCTGCTAATTTCTAAATGAGAAATTACAGTGTGATGACTAACAAATAAAATTATTTCGAAACTTTTATCATATATCTGTAGATTCATTTTCTATTATAATTAATAAGTTTAACACTATGGGATGGAGGTTCGCACAGCCTTGCCTCTTAGTCATACATTTCTCTGTATACTTTATCGCTTTCTCTTTTATATTTTATAATTGTGGTATCCATGTCAACTTGCACTCAACTCGATTAATCTCACGGGGAACATGCCTGTATAGGGTAAAATTGGTTTGCGACAGTTGTACAAATGACGATATGACACGTGAAACTGAAGATAAGCAAAATGTGAGTAAGAAAATAGTTGGCGTCAGATACAAGCATGTGACCGGTGTTGAGTGAGTTCCGAAGGCATTGAAACTGAGAACAAAGATTTGAAAGAAAGATTTTGGTTTGGAAAGACAGCATTCAGTGAGATCCCGTTACAGATAATCTCTGTATTTATAGCCAACCGTTGTGCAACCATCAATGGCAGTTTTATTCTCACTCAAGAGGAACTTGATTTGGGGATCTTGTCTCCCTAAATAGAGCTATAAATAGAAGAATCAGTATCCATTGCAGGAAACGAGAAATCATCTATAATAAAATGCTAAAATTTGCTCTTATTAAAAGCTTTCTTGCTTTTCTTTTGCTCTTAAGTGTTGTTATTGTTATCATTTCCGGAGAGGCTCACCATACGATCAGGCTTGTATTTCTGTTAAGTTATTTTTACAGTCTTGCTTCTATTATTACTTATTTTATATTTTAATCAAATTAATTCACGTGTCTATAAACCACCTTACAAATTCAATTGTACCGCTTTATGGGTAAACAGTTTGGTGCCCATCGTGAGGGCGTAGACAATTGTGTAATTGCGTTGATTCATTCATTTGTTACTAATGAATTTTGATTCCTTTCTTAGCAAAATAAAAATCAAATATGGCAGCCAACGATGTGAACAGTTCCTATAATGTTGGGGCTCACAACGAATGTGAGGATGTGTTCCAAGGTAATGATTAAACTTGCGAAACTCACAATGAAAGGAGATGAAACAACTCCAGTTCGCGAAGGTCAAAATCCTCGGCATGTAGGACTCTAACTCATGATGATGCGGATGACGAACACGTTGTTGAAACAGACAAAATCTTGAGAGAGCAACAAAGGGAAATTATGAATCACCTCTCAAGGCTAGACCAGGTGATGATAGAATTGAAGCAGGCGCTTTCGATTGCTTCCAACAATTCTAATGGAGGAGTTCAGATTCCTCCTAGCGTCCCTACAAATCAATTATTTCGAAGAACAGGTAACGATGCTCCAACGGAGGAGTTCGGTTTTAACGAGCTCATGGGATCCATGAGGCAAAAGAATGAACGAATGAACCATAATGCTAAAGAATTCCATGCTTGGATGGATCAGATCTCGGGAGCACTGCCGGTGCTAAAGGCACCGGATACCAAGATGTATACCCAGTTACTGTTGAAACTAAGTACGGCCCTAGAGCTGATTCCGAAAAGGTTTAAGATTTAAGATATTCTGAAGTATGATGGGACTTCGGATCCACAGAAGCATATCACGGCCTATCCTACTATTGTAAAAGGAAATGACTTGGCCCAACACAAGATCAAATATGTCTTCTTGAAGAAATTTGGCGAAATCCTGATGAAGGGTCCTTTAACTAGGTATTCTCTGTTACCTGAGCATTCCATTGATTCTTTTAAAATGCTTGCAGATTCTCTTATTAAAGCTCATGCTGGAGCAAGAAAGGTTCACGCAAGGACGGTGGATATATTCAGAATAGCCCAAGGAGAATCTGAACTATTAAGAGAGTTTGTGATCCGGTTTCAGAAGGAAAAGATGTTGTTGCCGGCAATACCGGATAAGTGGGTAGCAGAAGAATTTACAAAGGGTCTCAACCAATTGAGCTTCGATGCCTCCAAGAAACTAAAGGAAAGCTTGTTTAAATTTCAGGCAACCACTTGGGCAGATGTCCACAATCGTTACGAGTCAAAATTAAGAATATAAGATGATCGATTGAGTTCCTCGGTGTTTTCCAAGGGGCATAATCGTGATCGGAATCATTAAAGGTTTAAAGATGATGTTGATACAAATTGGAGATCTTCTAGGTGTTTATTTCACCCTTATGAAAGGGCGGAATGGGCGAGGAAATAAAGGTTTCAGTCATCAGATAGGGTTGCTTCCGGCAGAAGAATGGATCATGTTCGGAGTAGCAGAACTTTACAGGAGAAAGAATCATCGAGGTCTGGGGTTCAAAATATCAGTAGTTATTCGAATACAACTTTAACATCAGTTAGTAGAGTTGGTGTCGGCTATGAGAAACATTACGGAGGCTAGGTTTCTGAAACTAATTCGATTGGATCCTAGCTAGAGAGTTCCTAATTTATGGTGTGAGTTCCATAGAACACATAGCCATAGGACTGGGGACTGTTGGCACCTTCGTGAAGAGGTGGCAACATTGTTAAAGAATGGTCACCTTAGAGAATTTCTAAGTTATCGGGCCATGAAAAATTATGGGAAAAATCGTGACGTTGGGGAGCCAGCCAACCTGCTGCGAGGTCACCTTGTATGACCATAAACATGATTTTTGGTGGTGACGAAGTAAATGGGGTGACATTTTCAGCAACTAAGAAGATGAAGATATCGATTACTCATGGCAAGAGGATTTGAGAAGCTGCAAAAGATGACATTACCTTCACAAAAGAGGATGCTGATGGACTTCTTCTTCCACACAACGATGCTCTGGTAATATCTCTTAATTTTTTAGATTTCAAATTAAGCTGGTGTTGGTTGGTCCATGTAGTTCGTCCAATATCATCTAATGGAGTGTTTTGGTGCAAGCAAACTTTACCGAAAACATAGTTCCGGTAACAAAGCGTCTGGACTTGTTCAACTTAACAAGTGTAATAATTCGGGGGGAAATTCTGCTAACCACACATGCCGAAGGAATAATGATACCATCTGTTCGAAGTGGAAGATGTCGATATGTGATACAATTTGATCCTCAGAAGGCCTTGGATACATGAAATGAAGGTGCCTTTAACTTATCATCAGTTGCCGAAATTTTGCACACCAGAGGGAGTCAAGCAGATCAGAGGTGATCAACCAGATGCAAGAGAAACGAATGTGGTCGCCTTGTCCAATATCAAGGGGACGGAAACAAGCAAATAGCAACTATAGGAGTTAGTGACCTCTTCCACCCCGATTGAAGATAATTAAGAAGAGGAGTCATCGGTTTTTTCTCAGATACCAGAGGAAATGGATGTGACCAAATATGACAGGAACAGATTTCTTAGAATGGAAATTCCATTTAGGAACGGGGTTGAGTCCCAAACTCATCTTAAACATTACTGATTTTATAAAAGCTAACGTCGATTGTTTTGCATGGTCGCATTCAGATATGACAGGTATTCCATCGAAAATGGTGTCCACAAGTTGAATTTGGATCCTAACTCCGATAAGGCAGAAGAAACAACTGATAGCATAGGTGAGAAACATATTTTTCAAAGAAGAGGTAACCCGATTACTAAATATAGGTTCAATTCGAGAAGTAAATTACCTTGACTGGTTAGCTAACGTAGTGGTAGTACTAAAGAAGAAGAATATATTTAGAATGAATGTAGATTATAAATATTTAAATAAGGCATGCCCTAAGTACTCTTTCTCATTGCCAAACGTTGATCAAATGAATGAGGCAATGGTTGAGAATGAGTTCTTGAGTTTCCTTGATGCATATTCTGAGGATGCACCCGGAAGATCAAGCAATGACCTCATTTATCACAAATTTTGGCACATACTGATATAATGTGATGCCTTTTGGGCTTAAGAATGTCGGAGCCACTTACCAGAGGCTTGTTAATAAAATGTTTGAATAACAAATCGGTAAGACAATGGAGGTTTATATTGACGACATGTTGGTTAAGTTTCTTAATGCAGGAGATCATTTGAATAATCTCCAGGAAATATTTGACATTCTGAGAAAACATAACATAAAGCCCAACCCAAAAAAACGTGCCTTCTGAGTTGGGTCTGGTAAGTTCCTAGGGTTTTTGGTTTCTCAAAAAGGAATCAAAGTAAACACCGATAAGATAAATGCCATTGAGAATATCCCGGATTAATTAACTAGTATGAAGGAAGTATAAAGGTTGACCGGCAAGTTGATGGCTCTAAGCAGGTTTATCTTGAGGTCATCGGAGAAATGTCATCATACTTTTTTCTTTTGAAAAAGAAGAAACATTTTGTGTGGAATCCGGAATGTCAACAAGCATTGAAAGACCTAAAAGGTACCTGTCTAGCCCTCCTTTGTTGTCAAACCCGAAGGAAGGAGAGCAATTATTAATTTATCTGGTGATTTCTGAAGTAGCGGTAAGTGCTGTCCCGGTCCAAGAGGTGGAAGGTATGTAATTTCCTATTTATGATGTTAGTAAAATCGAGAGCAGAGACACGTTATCCACACCTTAAAAAGTTGGCCCTAACTCTCGTAATCGCTTCGTGAATGCTTAGTCCTTATTTTCAATGCCATCCAAAAGACGTCGTGACAACTTTACACTTGAGGAATGTCCTTCATAAGTCTGATTACTGGGGGAATTTGGATAAATATGTAGTCGAAGTAATCAATTTGATAATGAATATAAGCCCATGAATGCGATCAATTCACAAGTTTGGGCGGACTTCGTGAAAGACTTTGGTCCGGGATTAATGCCTTTACTTGCTAAAGACGCAGTAACGGGGACGGTATCAGGTGTTTGGACCTTGTCACGCATGGAGCTTCCAACGTAAAAGGGTCCGGTCTCAGAATAGTATTAATCACTCCTTAGAGAAAAACACTGAGACAAGCCATTAGAATTGTTCTATTAACTAACAACGAAGCCAAGTATGAGGCTTTAGTTTCCGGACATGAACTAGTTGGTAGTGAATCAGGTGTACAGAATTTGCGACACCAAAGAGGAACATATGCAACTTGAGGAAGGTTCAAGTATTACTTTCCCGGTTCAGGGAATGGTCGATTATACACATTCTGAGAGAAGAAAACGTGGAGGCAAACACATATGCCAATATGGGATCACCCATGGAAATGGAAGGAACTGATTTCGGTGCAGTCAATCAACTACTACATTAGGTATAGGACATGGACGGATATTTCAAAGTTAACTCAACTAACCTAATTTGGGATTGGAAAATTAGTTTATAGAGTATTTAAGGCATGGCAAATTGCTTGAATATCCCAAAGCATCCTGGGCATTACGAACTAAAGCAGATTATTATTATCTTATTGACTGCCAATTGTATAGAAGATCCTTTCAAGGACCATTGGCTCGGTTTTTAGGGACATCAGAGGCTAATTACATGATGAGAGAAGTTCATGAAGGAGTGTGGGGGAACCACTCTGGTGTAGACTCGTTAGTTATCAAATTGATAATGGCTAGCTACTACTGGCCCCAGATGGAGTAAGACGCAAAGACATTCGTACACAAGTGTGATAAATACCAGCACCATGCACACTTAGTGCATCAACCGACAACCATTTATCAAATGGGAAATGGACACATTTGGTCCCTTACCACAAGGACCCGGGCAGGTAAGATTTCTTTTGGTTTTAACAGATCATTTCACTAAATGTATTAAAGCAGGTGCTTACCAAAAGATCGGAGAATGATAAGTGATGGATTTCATATGGGATCACATCATATGTCGATTTGGAATACCAAAAGAAATCGCTTGTGACAATGAGCCACAATTTATAGGTTCCAAAGTTACAATGTTTTTTGAAGGTTTGAAGATCAAACGAATTACATCTTCCCCGTATCATCAAAGTGTGTTCAAGTAGATTCAAACAAGATAATAATTCAAAATCTCAAAAAGAAGATTAGAAAATACCAAAGGTAATTAGCCAGATGAACTACCATGTGTGTTATGGCCACATCGAACGACGGCGAAGTCGAGCATGGGTGAAACACCATTTTCACTTGTGTACGATGCGGAAGCTTTGATCCCAATGGAGATTGGAGAACCGTCTATAAGGTATTCCCGAGCAAACAAAGAACATCAAAATCTAGCGTATGTGAGGATGGTGGCATAAAAACAAAGAAAAAAAAGATATTACAACTGCAGAGCAAATCTTTGATATTTCAAAGTCGGAGATTTAGCTTTGAGAAAGGAAACTGAAAATATTTTAGAGATTAACACCGGGAAGTTGGGACCAACGTGGGAAAGACTTTATCATATTTCTACTGTATACGAAACAGGTTCATATAAAGTTGGAGAACCAAAATGGAGTTAAATTGCCAAGTAATTGTAACGTGACTAACCTCAAAAAATATTACTGCTGAAGATCTCTACTGATTCCGAAAGTATGTGTTGCACTCTTTTTTTCTTTGTTAAATTTTTGTCCCAATTGAGTTTTTCTGGTAAGGTTTTTAATGAGGAATCAATGTAAAGCATACTACGACGAAAGGGTCATTAGTGATAGCAAGATCTCAAGTGTTTGAATTCCCATGCTTAGCATCTGAACACTGGAGGGGGAACTATTACATACTAAGGCACTAAAATATTACAAAGACCGAGGATTGTTAGAATCGATATCCATCTCTTATCATAACCCGGGATTACATGATCAGCCCCGTAGAAATAAGTTGTACACGCTAGCCACACGGATTGGCATCTTAAAACTCAAATGCTAGAGCAGGAATAAACAGGAGACATGTTCTCCAAGAGCACCGTAATCATAAGGGCCCTTTCTTATGATACCCTCATAGTCAAAAGGTAGATACGGAAGTGTGAATGCTCGGGATCAATAGTTATCGGATGTACAAGAATTTTCTAGCTTTGTTAGTTAAATAAAGAGAATATTTCTAGCACAAAACGTAAGCAAAAAATTTCTTTCATTACTTAAAATGTCAAACTCAATAAAGATGTTATGGCATAGTTACAATATATATATATATATATATATATATATATATATATATATATATATATATATATATATATATAAATAGAGAGAGAGAGAGAGTGAGAGAGAGAGACATACAAAACAAAATCTATTAGTTTTGCTGCCAGAACCTGAAGGGAGAGAAGAGTCTTCATTTTCCTTTTTAGGAGAAGGTTGTTCCTCTTCCGGTTCAAGTCTTTCATCCTTATTTTATTCTTCTTCAGTTCCCGAATACTCGGAGCAGGTGTTCGTAAAATCAAAGGTAACGTGCCGAGCACGGATGTTCTCGAGAGCAGTTGTCTCCAATTCACGAGCTTTGGCAATGTAGTCATCCATATAAGCAATGCTTTCTTTGGCCTCCTCCAAAGTCTCCCTCTCCATGTGATAAATGGCATAGGTTCTCTCGAGGAGGATAGAATCTTCTTTGTCTTGGAGTTTACATCATAGTTTCTCAATTTTGATTGGATCTTATCATTTTCGGCTTTCACAATGTTGATCTTGGAATCAAGTTCAGCGATATTTTTCGCATAAAGCTGGCTTTTCTCCATGACCCTTCTGAGAGTTTATTCCATTTTAGCACTCTTCTCCTCGACGGAATTATCCTATTCGGTTTACGAGCTTAAGTTTTATTTCAAGTTGTTGATTTGCTCCATAAAAGCAGACTCAAACTCATCCCCACAGTTACAACATCATGCAATTCAGCCTACCTGACCTCCACCTCCTTGATATCTCTATGTAATAGAGGAGCTTCTTGGGTGTGGGTTATTCTGTCTTGCTCGGATTGTTCTAATCAAGCTTCGAGTTCGCTCATTTGAGCAATTTTCTCTTGCAACACCGGGAGGCGATCGGTAAGTTGATTTCGTTCGACCAAAAGTTGATTTTATAGTGTTGTAAGTTCCTCTTCATCCACAATCAACTTTTGCAGGCAATTAGGGCATTGAGATTAGACTAAAAATGTTAAAGCTACGGTTATGAATCCAAAGTTTAACAAATAAAAGAGAAGAGAAGAAGGTTAGATTGATACCTGAGCCGAACAACGCATGTTGTTGTTTAGCTGGCATTTAACAGAAAGGGTGTCCATTTTTCTTCAACCTTTGGTGTCCATTTTTCTTCAATCTTTCTCCGTGGCCAGCGGGTTAAGGTAGTTGGCAACCTCCACCATCTTCGAAAGTATGTGGAACTCATTCGAAACCGTGAGAATAACACTTTGTTTGCCACTAAGTTTTTGAGTGGGTGCGGGGAAAATGTTACCTAAATTCTCATGATCAGATGACGGTGGGGAAGGAACGTCCTTTGTTTGTTTGGTTGGGGCTGGTGAATAGGTAGCAACTGGGTAGAAGAAGATGCGATTGCAGTTGACTCAGAAGTTGACGACGGAGGTACCTCAAGTGTACGGTTCCTCTAAGTTGAATCGTCAACAAGAGCCCGAAAACGGGAGTCGGCGTTTTCAACGATTTTCATTTCCGTAAAGAGTCCTTGAAGTTCTTCCGGTTGTGGAGTTTGAATTTCACCCGGCTGAGCATCTGGTTGAGCAGATGAAGATATTTTTCTTCTCTGAAGGGGAGCCGCTTCATCGTTAGTTCCTTCACAATCAAGGACCACTGTGGCCGATCCGGTTGGTGTTTCTTTCAAAGTCCTCTCCCCAATCTCAGCTAAGGTAGTACGTTTTGTCTTTGGTTTCCTGACTTTGGGATGGGGACCCCAGGAGGAGACGCCTTCAGCAGGAGCGAGAGTGGCTCCACGAGCTCTCTTTCGATCAAGGACATTTAGCACTGGTCGTTGGGCTTCCTCCGGCTATCGAGAACCTAAACAGCGGGGCAAACATGGGATCCCTTCGGAAGTCCTGTGTTACAAAGAATCTCTGTATTGATAGCCAGTCGTTGTGCAGCCATCAATGGCTATTGTATTTGCATCAAGAGGTGCTTGATTTTGGCATCTTTTCCCCCTAAATAGAGCCTATAAATAGGAGAATTGGTATCCATTGTAGGACCCCGAGAAATCATTTGTACTAAAAGGCTATAATTTGCTCTTATTGAAAACTTATTTGCTTTTCTTTTGATCTTAAACATTGTTCTTGTTATCATTACCGGAGAGGCTCACTATACGATCGGGCTTGTATTTATTTAAGTTATTTTCACAATCTTAAGTCAGTTCTTACTTATTTTGTATTTTTCGGATCAAATTAATTTATGTGTCTATAAATTACGTTACAAGTTCAACTGTACGGTTTTACAGATAAATAATACTACCTCTCATCAGCATATGTATATGGTAGCTATGTCTAATATGCTTGGGCAAATGGAAATAATTCATTCTATCTTTCTTATTTTCATAATTGTTGAATATGCCTATCAAACACGGATACGTTGCAGAGAAGATTATGTACAAAGATGATGTTACTTATTAAAAAAATATTATGTACAAAAGATGTCAGCTTGGAAGGGGCTGCAAGACTTTACTTAAGTTGTAGCATACACGTGTAAGCATGTGCAACGTCTTAACATGATTAGTGCTAATCATGTGATCTTAGCTCTTGACTGCTAAAAATGACAGCACAAAGCTGCTTTGCAATTTGCATTAGGGAGATGTCACACGCTGAAACTAACATGTCACTGAAACAGCCAAAAGACAGTCAAAAGTAACATCCAGTGATGGGATTAACAGAGTTTAAAGTTTTACTTATCAAATATAGTGATAAATTATTTATACAATTAGATCATTTTAGTTACATGTAAGAAATCATACTCCCTCTATTTCAAATTTAAATGAGATAGTTTGACTTGACACGGAGTCTAAGAAAAAAAGAGAGAAATTTTTGAAACTTGTGGTCTTAAAAACTTAAAGGGTATGGGTAAATAAAAAGTTTAAAGTTAAATTATTTTCAATTATAGAAATATGTCATTCTTTCTGTACGGACTAATAAAAAAAGTATGTCATCTAAATTGACATGCAGAGAGCAATAAACATTCATTAGTAGCCCGATAAAAATGGTAACTAACCTAATGTAATAGGTTAAAATACACTATTAGTGTTAAACATCTTAACACTATCTGTATATAGGACTTAAATGTTAATTAGTAACAATGATAACAGCTAGATTTAACCTCTAGCTCAAAGATCAACCTGTGATTTCATGTCATCAGAATAGGATTACTCCTGTGAAGGTGTTCACCTTTAAAAACGGATAACAATTGAATTCTACGCGGTTTTAAGGATAAGTGATATAACTTAATACAAATTGAGAAAACAAATTAATATTGAGATCAATGACAGAAAAATGAATGCAAACCGCACAAGTTGAACAGTGTTAGGTTGGTCACCCTCGAGCCAGAAAGTGCCTCAATCGATGTCAAAACAGAATCACAAGATAATAAGAATTGGAAATAACAGTGTATTGCCTTTCGATGCGTGTTACGATTTGTATTACAAATAATCAGACCCCCTTTAAATAGTAGGGGAGCCCTACTTTAGATAGAACTCTACAAAAAGTAACAAATCTCATGATTTGCTAATTAGTCGGTTACTCGCTGCTACGTGTCGATATTCCCGTCGTGATATCCGACCGGTTACGGATATTTCGGCCTTTTGTTATTTGGTCCGATAACATTTCCTTGAGCTTGGTTAGAGTCGGGGTCGGTTCCGGAGCTACGAGCTCGTTGGTCTTGAAGACGCATGCTCTAACTTTGTACCTTGGTTCGATATAATCCGGGGTCGATCTTTAACCCGTCACGCTTCAGCCCCGGTTTGTCATGCAATAGATGAGCCTTGTTTCGACCATATACAGATAGTCCCCTTGTTTTTCGGAGAGTAAACGGCAAGAAACGATATGATCCCTCGATCTTCGTCTCGATTCTTTGCGCCAGAAATGACAAAACTGATGAAACATCTCATCAGTCACGTCTTTAAAGGCATTTAATGTTCGTCAGTTGCTGGTCAGCCATTATGCGTTTTGAACCATTGTTTACAAACTATAAATACTCAAACATTCATTCATTCAAACTTTAAATTTAAACCTCTTCTACTCTTGTTCTTAAAAACCCTTTGCATTCTCTAATACTCGTACCAGATTTCTTGAGGCTTTTGCAAGAATTTTCGCTTATCTTCATTATCTTCATTCCAGAACATTAAGCATGATCTTTTAACTTCCTCTTCTTCATATCTATTCAAAAGAAACATGGCGAAAATTTCTAAGACAGTTCCGCAAAAAGTAACTCCCTCTGCCTCGCGGCCGGCTAAAGAAGAAAATGCTCCGTCTATTGTCGCCGAGGAAAAGACAGCATAGCCCTCTTTGACTATGTTTTTTCCTGCGGGGTGCCCAACTGGCACCGACTTTAAATTCCAAAATACCTCTTTCGTACCGGGTCAATGGGAGCTGGTCTCGAGGTATATATGCTCCATCACTTACGATCTTCTCTCAAAATTCAAGGAAGATTGTAATTGGCCCGGTAAGCACGTGGTGGTGCCTACACCCGAGGAGTCGATCACTACCCACGTGAAGGGTTTTCTACGTGTTTACACTTATCCCTTCAATGGGCCCTCAGAACCTGGTCATTATCACCTTTTGTAAGAGGCACGAGGTGACCCTCGGTAAAATTCATCCCTCTTTCTCGAGGATAGTGATTCTCCTACGCTTCTTTGTAAGCAAGATCGACAAGTTCCCCTTCACCATCGATCATCTCATGCGTCTGTACAGTCCCCGACTCAACCGAAAGGGATTGATAACACTTGCCCCTCGGGTCACAAAGGCCCCATTCTCGAGCATAGACGAGGATCGGGACCGAGGGTGGCTGGGCCGATTCATTCGAGAGAACACCATGGACTTAATCCCGGCATAAGACATGCCATTTCCCGAGAAATGGAACATGAAACGTAAATATCACCTTGCCTTTTAAGATTTCGTTTATTGCACTTCCTTTTTTCCTTCTTACTGACGGTTCATGGTGGAGTTGTTTCTCGGATGCCGGATGCAGTTCCCCGACTCAAGGAGTGGGTCAAGGGAATTGTATAACAGAAGACCTACTCCAACCGTGTGTGGCGCAAACTTTCAAAGGGCTGGTGGGAGACCCGTTCTCACGGTAAGATTCTTTCCTAACAGACATTACTTGGGTTTCTTACCGGGCTTACTCATCCCTTTTATTTGTAGGCCTCGGGAAGGATGTTGCAATGAGGCCCTCATCCGGTGATGAAGACGTCCTCCCCCAACCACCTGCTCCAAAGTAGGACAAAGAGAAGAAAAATAAAAGGGCTACGAGTTCCCCGAACTAGGAGAAACAGAAAACGAAAAGGAGGCAGGTGCGCAAACCCAAGGAAAGAACTGGCGCCCTTCAGTCGGACTCAATTCGGCGGCTGAGGGATGAATCCAAAGAAGAAAAATAATAAAATTCCGAGTTGGTGGCTCGGGTGCGAATCCACACTGCATTGCCTCAAGCCAGGGAGGCTGCTGAGAGGGCAGTGGCCAGGATCTCTGAACCGAAAAGGGGTGAGGTTGTTTTTCCCCAAGCTAGGGAGACCGGGGCTGATATTTCTCGAGCATAGGAAAGTTCCCCAAAAGATGTGCTTGGGGAGATTGACCTCACCGGGTCTCCTCTATTCTGCGATTCCATGATCAACAAGGCAGGTATGCTAGAAGGTCGTTCACATGAAAGGCCTCAGGGAACGACAGAACTCAACAACTTCTTATATGGCTTAGAACTTACTGCCTCGGAGGATGTCACCGTGTTTGGTGACTTACCGGTGCCAAAGAAACCACCATCTTCGGGAGCTAGTGGGTCTTCTTCGAGTCCGAGGTTAGTGGATCGATTCCTGGATCCGAGTGTTGATCCTGACCTAAAGCGATAAATAGTTATCTCTATCCCGAGGATGGTCATGTTCTCTCTTCCCCCGTGGGGTTTTCAAGCTGTCTTCGGTGCTTGGTGACCGAAGAGGACCAAGACAGGATGGACAAGGTGGGAGCGCCCTTCATGTTCAATGAAGCTCAATAGGCGTTGAATCGGGTAACTTTGAGTGCCTCTTTATTATGTACTTTAGATTTTAAGTTGCACATAATCGTAATACTTTTCTTTATGCTTGCAGGCTTCGGTACTTCACCATGAAACTTTCTTCCGATATCGGGAGGAGTTAACCCAACATGAGGCCGTGGTTCGGGAGCTTACTAAGAAGAGGTACACCTACAAGTTTCTCAGTGAGAAACTTCAGCCCGAGTTAGAAGCGACTCGGAAGGAGCATGCCGAATGGGTCGAGCAGGTAAATCGAGTACTTGAAGATAGTGACGACAATTTGGATACAGTGTCTAACGATCTGAATCTGCAGGTCCAAAAGATGATTGAGCAGATCGGGCATCTCCAGGCGCAGTGGAAACGATAAAAGCTGAGGCCGAGGAGTGGAAGAAAAACATGGAACTTTTAACCTCGGAAAAATAGGTTGTCCAGGAAAACCCGGCGTCGACCGAGGACCAGCTCCAAGCTGTAGAGGAAAAGACCTTGACTCAGGCCAAAAAAAACAAAAGAGATCAGGTCTCAGCTGAGATCGGAGATTTCCGGCCAAGAAAATTTGGCTAAGGAACTTGAGGCGGCCAGGTCAGAGATTGCGTTGGTCAAGGCCGAAGCTGATGAGAAGGTGGCCCAGCATAAAGCCGATGCTGAGTCAACTGAATATAAAGTGAAGCGTTCGTCGAACACAAGAAGTGGCAGTCTCGAAGGGAGGCCCTCGAAGGAGTTCAAGCTCAGGGTTTCGACCTGCTGGTTGAGATCGAGGATGCCAAGATATATGAGGCCAAGGCTAGGAAGCTGGCTTATCCCGAGGAGGAAGATTTTGATGGCTCTGAAGACTTAGAAGAGCCTGAAGGTGGTGAATACCCCGAAGGCGACAATGTGGCCCCCGGTGAAGATTAGGCCACTTAGGATCTTTTTAGACGTTTTGTCTTTTGTTTTTTGAGGCCATTTTAGTCGTTGTAGATTTCTGTCTCTAGGCCATTTTGCCCTTGTAAATACATTTTTGAATATATATTATATATATTTTTTTCTTTCCCTTTTGAATTTTGAATTTTTCCTTTGCTTTATTATTTGTGTTCACAAGGATCGAAGTGCCATAGCATGAAAAAACTTAGGTTATGTTTGAAGGTTCAAACAAACCTCGCCTTTACATTATCCTGTTTTAAGGCATCTTAGGGGTTTGGTGTTACCGTAAATTTCCTCCTAAAGTAAGTAATTCGGATTATAGTTTGCGGAGGGTAGTCTTTAGAACTGGTTATGAAATATTTTCTTTTTTGAAGGCCTAGTTTTTGTTACGGGTCTCGGATGTCTCCGAGCCGTGTTAACATGGTAGTAGCCTTTTATTTCGGGAGTCGCTCAGTGGACTTTCTTTCCCGAGTTACCCGGGCTTGCCCCAAATAACAGTCCCTGAGTGGAGGTGGTCATGGCCTTTAAAATTTGGGGGTTGCCTAATAGTTCTTATGCCCTCGAGGTCTAGTAGTTTGGGCAATCCGAGTTTGTTTTCGGATGGCAGTCCCTGAGTGACAGAGTGATCATTCGAACTCCAGTTAAAAGTGGCCCTTGGGCTCGTTACCTTTAGGATATCGGAAGTAGGAAATTCTTTTAGGGATTTAAAGAAGAAATTTTAAAACGTAAAATGATCGCAAGGAAGGTACTTCTCTTCATTCTTGTGCAAAATAGGTGTCGCGCCCCCTTTTCTTCCCCGCGGAGTCAGGTTTTCGACATTGTTGGGACAACCCGTTTCCTTTTGAGAAAGGGGTACAAGAAGTTGAAGAGTCGTCACCTAACGGATTAAGGTGCGTTAGGGAACCTATTACAAGTAACTCATAGAACCAGTTTGCATTACCAAAGATTGGGTAAGAGCTTGAAATTTCTTCGAGGGGAAGGTGTTAGGCACCCCTCGAGGTCCACAACGGTGGTTCTCGGCTAAACTTACTTTTGTGAATTAGTCAATTAGCAGATAAGCAGTCTAAGCACACATATGTAAAAGAATAAAAGACTTTTGACAGATAAGCAGTCTAAGTACACATATGTAAAAGGAATAAGGGAAGTCCTAGGTTGGTTAACCTATAGGATCATATATGTACAATGCCCGGTAATCACTCCTCAATTAGAGGGGATACACGTTGCATTAGCACACAGGTCATCATATCTTTTTACTACCCATTACCCTCCCCTTAGCGGTTATATAAGCGAGTTTGATTGACGAACTCTACGCGTGTTGTTACCCGTCCTTTCCTTATGGTCCCAGAGGAGTTTAGGACCTCTAGATTTAGGTAGTACTAGACCCTCCTAAAGGTGTTTAAAAGGTAAAAATCTAAGCGACAACAAATAACACATAGGACTGCCAAATAGGGAAGCAGTTAAGGGGGATCATGTTTACCTCCACATACATAAGCAAATAAGCAGCACGTCTCAAACACAGATTTCAAGTAATTTCAGAGAAGTCCTAGAACAGGGTATCTAGGTGAACATGCAGCAGTTTTCAAAAGTGAAGCGATATAACCTAATCAGTTTGCCTACTGATTTTAGAACCTGTTAAACTTGGACGATTTCACACAAAATAAACAGAGCACAACTTAACAGCTTTAAGACCATTAGTTACCTAAGGTTTGCCTAGGCGTAAGACTGTATGCAATCATAATTCCGGGAACTAAATGAAACAGCTTGAAGTTATTCCATCCTATAGGCATGCTGTTCTAAGTGATGAATATTATAACAGTTGATTTCATGCATATTTATACTAGAACATGATACCCATGTGTGGGGCTATTTTTAACCTCTTTATAGACGGTTATTTATTTAGGCGATGTAGATATAATTTAAAGCAAATGCAAACACAGTCCTAAGGCCGGATTTCTAATGCACATAGAGATGGTCATTTTATTAAGCATTATTAGTAACTTAATGGCAGGATTTCTGAGTGATAGTGACTTATGCAGAATCTGAAGTGAAGTGATGAATTATAACATGTTTTCTAATATACAAGAGCAGTAAACGTGAGTGCCCTAAGACAGCATATCTAATGCACAAACCTAAAACATGTTTTCTACTGCAAATGACATAGCATATAGGCCTAAAGGCATGATTTCTATTGAAGATAAACACAACATGAACCCTAGGCATGATTTCTATTGAAGATAAACACAACATGAACCTAAGACATGATTTCTATTGCAAGTCAGCATAATATAAACCTAAAGCAAGATTTCTACCCAGTTTTCCTAAAAAATCATATAGGAACCCTCCTCGTTTTTACTAATTACCCCAATATCTGTTTACAAAGGATTATTACAGACCAGGATTGAATAAATTACATAAATAAATGGAAACTATACTATAGGGAGCCTGAATCAGGCCCAAAGTAAACCTGGGAGTACCAGGCCTTCAATATAGTCTCAAATGCTAAGAATCTCATAGACAATGTGTGTCCAAGTGTTCCCTAAGGACCTCAAGGATCCCGGGCAGGGCTCACACCAAAACCTCTTCTCAAATAGGTGATTAGTTATGTGCAGTGTGGAAGGGCCAATCCTAGTGTGCCAGAGTTCAAAGGAATCTCAAGGGATTCCTAAGTAGTACACACACTGGAGGGGCAGAACCTAATAGTCTAAGAGTAAAGTGAGAGTGCTTGACATAGTTTTGAAAGACTTAGTAAAATAGTATAGTGATAACTTTAGGGGTGAAAATATTTTCTGGAATAGAAATTAGTTTAAGAGGATACTAGGAATGAAAACAGTTTTGAAATCCGTTGAGAAGAGCCAGCATTTAACATACTATCACACAGACTCAAAAAGCCTAGAACTACAACCACTTAGTAGGCAGCTTAACACGCAGGGGTGAAGGGGGCTTGGAACACATAGAGTTCACATTAGGGGGGCATATGAACTGGGTACAGGGGAGGCATATAGACAAAAATGCACAGAACACTTAGGAGTCTTAGAGACTTTATAGGTTAGCCATGATAATAGGAAGTTAAGACATAGGGTGAGGATGTAGTAAAATCATGTTGAAGACAAAGGTGTATTGGATAGAATTAGACATACAATTAGGGTCAATCAAATGCATTAGGAGACTAAGTAACTAACATGATCACACCAGTAAAGGGGAGTAAGCAGGGACTAAGTAAACATGCTGGACAAGCATCAAATAAGCAAGTACAGTTAGACATGCTGATTACACATTGAATCAAGAGGAGACATAATTTAGACATACTAGATAAAGCAGTAAACAGGAAAACAAATTAAGTACATAGTCAATTGAACTAGTGCAGGAATGGAACACATAGAGTTTGAGTTTCAAAATTTAACTAGAGACATACCAGTTAAAGAAGATAGTGCAGAATGTAAAGCAGGTGTAGTTCCAATGTCTAGCCTTGGTTTTCAGCCGGCTAGACTAATAGTTATCACAAGTAGCAGAGAAAGAAGAGAGAGTTTGAGTGTGAGTGTGTGTTCTGAACTTAGTGTTCGTCTGTTAAGAAGTAAAATAAGAGAGATTATATAGTAGGTCGAGAGTAGAGTAATTAAGGTAAAAGAATCAAATTCAGTCAATTAAGGAAGTCACAGAATCCAACCACATAAGGGTTCAGAATAAACCTCCCTTAATTGAAGGCAATTAGCCAAACGGTAATAATAGGGAGTCTAATTAAGGAAAGAAGTTCAAATCAAACCAAATAAAGGAGTTCGGAATAAAATAATCAGGGGTCTAATTAAGGGAAGAATCATGTAAAGGAATCAGTAAATATACATGAAATAAAATAAGGCAAGAATGACTAATTAAGGTCGTAACAGGGAAACAGGCAAGACTTAGGCATACAAATCTCTAACAGAGCAAATCAATCAGCCAAATTTCAAAGTAACAATGATTTCTGGAAAGAATATATCAACTCCCATAAATAGAAAATAAACTAAGTAAAGACTTCACAAAATATAGAAATTAGCCGGAAAGCCAGATTCAAACCCTAATAGGGCTCAATTAGGGTAAAATCACATAATAAAGGATTTCACAAAGGCAAAGTGTGTAAGTCAAAAAATACAAAATGAGTTAATACGACTGATAACACTAAAAGACTCAAAATTAAGCAAAAATTAGAAAATCGGAGTTTCACATAAAATCAACTAGGGTTTAAGTATTTCTTTGTACAAATCAGTCAGAACGATGAAAGGAGAATCGATTAAACACTTAGACGTCAGAAAGACCTTTGAAAAATGACTCGTAATGAACTCTAGTTTAGGGAAAACTCGGAAAATCAGTTAAAACCGGAAAATTTCAAGGAAAAACATGTAAGAGTTGTTCGATTCGTCTCAGATCTATACAGACCTGAGAAGATCGAAGATAATAGACTAGGGTTTTTTAGAAAACATAACAGAGATGAGAACATAGGCTTAGAAACCATAGATTCATAAATAAGAAAGATCTCTTACTCATAGTCGAGCAAATGGCCTAAGACATGCAAAGAAGCAAGGGTGCAAACCAGAACCGCCTAGGTTCCTTGAGATCCTCTCAAGGATCTAAAACACCAAAGAACCATAGTGAGTAGGAGGCCAAGATAGGCCTGAGAAAACATAGAAACATCACAGGATAGAGAGATATGTCGGTGACGGCGCTTGAAACTAGGGTTTAGGTAGAGAGAGTTGAGAGAGAAGAGAGAGGGTGACGACGAGTGAGAGGATGGAAAATGAGAGGCTTTAGGGGGTCATTTGGGTTTAACTAAGGTAAGGGGGATCTGGACCGTTGATCAAAATGATCAACGGTCAGGATTGGACGGGGTATTAGGTTGGGGAGGATGAATATTTGGGCCTAAGGGATTGGGTTGTCTTTTAAAAGGGGTTTGGGCTGGTTAGAGAGGTTAAGGCTGAAAATAAAGGGGCAATCTATTAAATACCTAAATAATTAATTAATAAAATAATTAACAAATTATAAAAAATAATTTTCATGCATAGAAATGTTTTAAAATGATTATTAAATATTTAAAAAATATAATGGACCAATTTTTGGTAAAATAATGCAATAATGTATGCATGGGCTATAATTGCAAAGTTATTGCAATTGTAACCAAAAACTATAAATCTGCCCATTTATGAAATAATTTGAACTTAATATGACTACAAATGATAATATCAAATCAAGAAATGTCTCAAAATCATCTGTGGTGTAATTTTATAATTATTTTAAAAATAAAAATACCAGGGAAAATTAATTTTAAAATGTAGAAATTATGAAAAAATACCAATTGATGTTAATGCATAGTTTTAAAGGTATATATGCATTTCAAAACTATTATAGGAAAAATTGGGTATCAACACCCCCTCTTTACCCGGAAAGGATGAAAGTGTTGTCGGGTAAAGATATGATGACCAATATTGACCGAGCGAGATGGTTTGGGAGATTTAGGTCGCACTCTAGTTTCTGAGCTGCCTACATATCCCTGATTTTTTACAGGAATCAGGTCATGTGTAGTTCTGGATTCATCGACGAAATATACCGATGAAGTCATCACAAGAACGGACATGAGATTTTGTGATAGGCGAAAAAATGGTTGTGGTGAGTGATCAAGTTTGGGATAGTTGAAGGAATCAGAGCGGGATTGCTCCTATTAGGATAACGGTTTCTTATCGAGTCACCTGCAAATAAAAGATACTACAAGTATGTATTTGTGCAAAATTTAAACATGATGCAGGTTCCCTTCGGACCATGAAAGTTGTCTTCGGACGGTTGAGGATGGCGTCCTTAGACCATGATGTCCTGGGCCATGAATTATTCCATGAGAGATTCCCAGGACATGAAATGATGTTCTCGGCCCATGAAAATGGTGCCTCCGAACCATGACGCCTTTGAATAATGATATGCACATTTGAGAGATCCTCAGGCCTTGACATGGTGTCTTCCGGCTATGAGGATTATGCCTTTAGACTATGACGCCTTTGGAAAAGTTGGCGATATTTCAGCCCATGAGATGCAATAATATGATGTCAACAAGACAAGGCTTAGTCTTGTGAAGTTGAGGGCAGAGCTTAGCCCGAAGTAAGAGCAAAGTAGATAATGCCGGAGAGATAGCGCTTAGTCTCGGCAAAAGAATGTAAATTGGAGGCAGAGTTTAGCCTCATGCAGGTATGAACAAAGCTTGGTCTCATGCATGATGCGGGACAGGGCTTAGTCCCATGCAAATGAAGGTAGCGCTTAGCCTTATGCAGATACGGAGGCAGGGCTTAGCCTCATTCAAGTATGGAGGTAGAGCTTAACCTCATGCAGGATGCGAGATAGGGCTCGGTACCATGCAAATGAAGGCAATGCTTAGCCTTATGCAGATATGGAGGCAGGGCTTAGACTCATGCAAGATGCGGGACAGGGCTTAGTCCCATGCAAATGAAGGCAGTGCTTAGACTTATGCATATATAGAAGCAGGGCTTAGCCTCATGCAAGATGCGGGACAGAGCTTAGTCCCATTCAAGATGAAGGTAGTGCTTAGCCTTATGTAGATATGGAGGCAGGGCTTAGCCTCATGCAAGTACAGAGGTAGAGCTTAACCTCATGCAAATGCGGGACATGGCTTAGTCCCATGCGAATGTAGGCAGAGCTTAGCCTTATGCAGATATGGAGGCAGGGCTTAGCCTCATGCAGATGGAGGTAGAGCTTAACCTCATGCAAATGCGGGACATGGCTTAGTCCCATGCGAATGTAGGCAGAGCTTAGCCTTATGCAGATATGGAGGCAGGGCTTAGCCTCATGCAGATGGAGGTAGAGCTTAACCTCATGCAAGATGGAGGCAGGGCATAGCCTCATGCAGATGCGGACAGGGCTTAGTCCCATGAAAGATGAAGGCAGAGCTTAGCCTTGTGCAGGAAAAATAGAATAAATAACAGATGATAGCAGAGTTTCTTAGCTAGTAGAAGATTTCAGTATCGCGGTCGTTATGAAGATTGTGGCTTCGAGGCATGTATATTCTTCGTTCCTGCGACCAAAGAAAAATTGTGAGTTCTGTAAAGGGGGAGGTCGGTTCGTGCCTCCGCTAGCTTGCTTGACTTGCTTGCTCAATCTAAATATCATGTTCAAATCATTGGGGTAGCGTTGGTTAAACAGAGTTATTTAACAGGCAGGCATGCATAGATTTTGAAGACATAGTAAAATATTTATTTTAGAAATTGGTTAGATGAACCAGTAACTGTGACACGCTCCAAGACATTGCAACCTATTATGCTATGGAATCTTGAGGGTCCTCCTAAAAATTTTGCCCCAGTTATATGAATTGGCGTCTCTAACTGTTGTACATGCTGCGATAGGCTGAACTTGCTTCAGAATTTTGAGGGTCCTCCTCAAACTTCTACCCTAGTTTCTGGTTATGGGGGAAATAAGATTTCTTTTGAATTGTGACCAAACCCACAGGGCTGCCTACGTATCCCCTCCTAAACGGGAATCAGGTCGAGCGTAGTTCAATTTACATCATATGAGAAAAGCAAAAGAGTTACACATAGTATCGCTTGATTTCTTCTGAGTTGATCGGTTTTGGCCAGACTTCTTCGTCCATTTCTGCAATTATGAGAGCTCCTCTTGTAAATACTATGTGAACCATTTAAGGACCTTGCCAATTGGGAGAGAATTTCCCTTTGGCTTCATTCTGATGCGGAAAGATCTTCTTCAACACCAGCTGCCCTGGTGTGAACTGTCTCGGCTTGACTCTTTTGTTGAAGGCTCTGGACATTCTGCTCTGGTAAAGTTGCCCATGACACACTGCATTCATCCTTTTTCCATCTATAAGGGCTAGCTGCTCATAACGGCTCATTATCCATTCTGCATCACTGAGCTCAGCTTCTTGTATGATTCTTAAAGAAGGAATCTCCACTTCGGCAGGAATAACAACTTATGTACCATAAACCAACAAGTAGGGAGTCGCCCCGGTTGATGTGGGGACTATGGTACGATATCCCAACAAAGCGAATAGAAGCTTCTCGTGCCACTGTTTGTGATTTTCTACCATCTTCCTTAGTATATTCTTGATATTCTTGTTGGCGGCTTCTACAGCTCCGTTCATTTGAGGTCTATAGGCTGTGAAATGTTTATGCTTGATTTTGAAAGTCTCACACATGGCCTTAATCAGATCATTGTTGAGATTGGTGGCATTGTCGGTGATGATTGATTTTGGAACTCCGAACCGACAAACATTCTAGTCGCGGACGAAGTCCGCCACGACTTTCTTAGTTACTGCCTTGTAAGATGCTATTTTGACCCATTTGGTGGAGTAATCAATAGTTTCCAGGATGAATCGATGCTCATTTGAGGCAGTGGGCTCGATTGGACCAATGACATACATTCCGCAGGGGGAGAATGGCAAAGGTGAGCTAGTTGCATTGAGCTCACTTGGCGGCACTTTTATCATATCTGTATGTACTTGACATTGGTAGCATTTCCGAACATACTAGATGCAATCTGTCTCCATGGTCATCCAGAAATAACCGGCCCTAAGTATCTTTTTGGCTAAGACAAAGCCATTCATATGCGGGCCACAGGTCCCAGCATGTATTTCCTCAAGTAGTTTAGAAGCTTCTTTTGCGTCGACACACCTCAGTAATCCTAAATCAGGGGTTCTTCTGTATAGGGTTCCTCCACTGTGGAAGAAATTGTTGGACAACCACCGAAGCATGCATTTCTGAGTATGATTTGCATGCTCCAAGTATTCTCCTTTTGCCAAATATTCCTTAATATCGTGGAACCAAAGCTTCCCGTCTGTTTCTTCTTCAACATGGGCACAATAATGCCGGTTGGCTATGGATCCTTACTAGGATAGGATCAATGAAGTTCTTTTTTGGATGATGTATCATGGATGACAAAGTGTCCAATGCATCGGCAAACTCGTTCTGAATCTTGGGAACATGCCGAAACTCTGTCTTTGTGAACCTTTTTCTCAATTCCTGCACATGGTGCAGATATGGCGATGTTTACCGGGAAAATGATATTTACAATTATATTTGATTAAGTGGTTCTAAAAATATGCGATTTATCTTAGTACTAGTTATTAAGAAGTTGATGCTAAATGTGATTGGAACAAGTAGAGTAAAAGCAGTTAAGAATTCGAAGATAAGCGAACCGGGATGCCTTAAATCGGAGGCTCGACATTGGATTCGGGGGTCCTCAAGGTCGAGGCTACCGTCAGAGGACCGATGGAGCTATAAAAAACTTATAGGCTTCGGAGTATGCTATTTATGATCAATAATGAGCTATAAATGAAGAACAATTAATAGAAAGCAATAAATGAGAGTAATGAGCTAGTAGAAAGAAATAGAGAATGTTTAAGTAATAAAGCAGGGATGTTCTTGTGCCTTGTATTCAATATTGTTGTGTTACAAAATGACCAGGGTCCCCTTTATATAGGAAGGAGAATCCCAATATAGTACATTGACATTTATTACAAATATCTTGATTGATTCGGCTAGTTAATGTCTAAGTACGAATTCGTACTTTGTTACAGAGCTGTCTGCATCAATCTTCGTGTCGTTTCCCCATGCCAACCCCGAGCCCATACTGCCTTGAGGTTGAATGGGAGGCCCGAGGTTGGACCTCGGGCCATACCTGGGACCTTATGCAAATAAGCCACTAAATATCAAAATGAACATAAAATTGGCCTTCCCGATTTTAGCCGTACACAAATAATCCCCGTGTTTCTTGGAATGCAGAGACAAGAAACGTCTTGAAATATTTATCCTTTAGTATTTCTGCCATTGCGCCATTGTGCCACCCGCGTCGTATGAAATGACTACCGAGACAGAGAGGAACCCACGGGGTTGTGTCCTCACAGCTGTCAAGGAAATCCTGCATTGATGATAGCTATTAATCACATTTTTTCTTTCCACATAGCGACCCTCTATAAATATCTCCCCACTTCTTCTCTCCTATTGTGCCTTCAAGCCCTTGAGAGACTCTTTCCTACCCTTTTTCCGGTATTTCCCTTCTGACCATTTCTTTCCCTCTTTTTCTTTTTCTCCCGAGTCCTAGAAAAAAAGGGAACGGAGGAAACTTGCTCCAGCGATTCTCAGATTGACAAACCTTCCTCCCATACTCGATCGTCATAGGAGAAGGAAACATAGCCCCCTCGTCTCGAGGATTTCATCCCCAGGGCATGCGTGATATCCTCCGATTTCAAGGTTGAAAAGTCGTCTTCGAGGCCGAGGCGATGTGAGGCAATGTCCCGGTTTTTCAGCTTAATCTCATATACCGGGAAGGTAAAAATAGACTGTCGGTGGGAGAGTTCAGTGTTGGTGAAGATCCCTTCCCGGGAGGAAGATATTACTACGCATGACGTCGGCTTCCTTAGCGTGTATACTTACCCATTCACCTCGGTCCAGTGGGACCATCATCTCCCCCAATAGACCCTGTCATTCTGGACTTCTGCGATCAATACCAAGTGACCCTTGGTCAGATACATCCGTCATTCTGGCGCATTGTATATATGATCAGGTATTTTGCTAACATGGTCGAGGGAATGCCTTTCACCTTTGACCACCTGATTAGAATGTATAGCCCCCGACTTTATCGCGGTGTCCTGATCAAACTTCAACGCTGAGCTTCGAGGGCCTTTTTTGCCTGTACCGATGAAATTAGGGACAGAGGATGGATGAGTCGCTTTGTCCGAATTAGGATTGCGGATCTGATCCCAGAGAAAGTACGTCGTTCCCCGAGAGGTGGAATGTGAAACGTAAGTGCACATACTAACCAAATTCCTTCTCTCTTGATGTTATTTGATCACCTCACGAAACGTCTTATATTATATCGCAGCCATTGCCGAGTATCCTGGCTCGTTCAAGAGTCTCTCGGATTGGATCCGCCAACTAGACTCGGTATGTCCATATGCCGAGCGCGTGTGGCGCGATCTGTCAGCAGGCCGTTGGGAGGCGTAGAATCATGGTAAGCCCTTCCTCTTATGGTAAATGTATTTTCCGGAGAGGCTCCATTGATCATATCCCTTATCCGATGGTTGTTCTTTTTGTATTTGTGCAGGCCTGGGAGAGGCCTCTGTAATGAGGGAGGCGCCACTCAGTGAAGCAGATACCCCAAAATTTGTTAAAGAGAAGAAGAGAATAAAGGGATCGCCGGTTGAGTCTTCGAAATCGAAGAAAGCCAGAGTGAAGAGATCCCTGGTTGACTTGGTGTCCTCGGCTCCTGAGGTCTGTGAGGGTCCCCGGACTGGCGATGGGAAAGGAGCTGATCTTGAGGTGACGCTTTATGGAATCAAAAACCTATCCGACATGCATCTCGTTGAGCCGACGGCCGTCAAACCGGAGATGACCGGGCCGGGTTTTGATGTGGAGGCTAACCGATCTGAAAGCGAGGAGCTTGTTGATGATGAGCCGGACAACATTCCCGGGACAGACGTCGGTCGGGACTTTCCCCAATCAGATGTGCACTTGGTTGTGGGGTCGGAGGCGTCTAATCCCGAGGATCCTCAAGGCCGAGGGGAAGCCCTGATTATTCCGCCCTAGGTCGTTGACGTGTGCGATTCCTCCCCAGATTCGGCCTTTCCCTCGGACCGATCACAGGATGTCCGAAAAGAGTTTCCTGACAAGGGAAAGTCCATTGAGGACCGAGTCGCATCTGAAAGGCTGTGTGCTATGGCCGAGGAGAGCCCTGAACCCAAAGCTCCGTCCGTTTTTAGTGAGCTTGATAGGCTCTGTGCATAGGTAATCTTTTTGCAAGCTTCGCCAAATATTTTGACCCTCATTGTCCTTATTTTATTTCGCCCGTGCTTTCAGGCCAAAGTGTTTTATGACCACACCTTTGCTAAGTTTCAGGCCGACTTGTCTTTCTATGAGGGTAAATGTAGGAAGCTTACCTCGGAGGTTGACGAGCTCAGAGGCCTCTCTAGTGAAAGAGAAGAGGAGCTCCGCAGTCTTCGGGCTCGTTTGGAGGTGACATCCAAAGAGAGAGCGTTTTTGGTCGAGTAGGTATCGTAACTTCTTTTTTATTTTATCTTGTGTGTTTACCTTACTGCAGCGTCATGATCTGCATTTGATCATTTTTTGCAGTTCGAAAAGGAAAGTGCCCTGATGAAGGAGGAAATTCGAACCCAGGATGCCGAGATCCTCGAACTAAAACGACATGTGAGTGAGATGACCATCAAAAAAGCGCTCTCCGGGGGAAGGTGACCTTGGTCGAGCGTCATCTTCATGATGTGAGGGCGGAGTGTGATAGATACAAAGATCACCTTGCCAAATCGACCGTTGCATTATCCGCAGCGAGAGTTGAAGTCAAGGCGCTTGTTTCCTCGTACAAGCAGGACGCTGTTGAAGCGAACGCTCATGCAAAAAGGGTGTCTGAAAGGGCGGACTTGTAACTGGCCTGAGTGGTGGAACATGCCCGGTTGGAGTCTCGGAGGCGGGCTCTCGAGGATATTCGTATCGGGGCCATCGATCTGACTGTCGAGATCGAGAGAGTGAAGACCTTAGAAGAGGAGGTTGTTGCCTTGATTATTTCTGAGGGTGAATCAAGCGACGACTCGGATGATTGTGGCGATGGAGGTGAAGTCCCCGAGGAAGAGGTCGCCGGAGATCTTAAGCTCGGCACTGGGATTTCTGAGGGCATGACCTCTCGGGGGTTTGTCGAAGACACAGCTCAGGCGGTAGATTCGAATTATGTTTATTTCCTTCTGTACGAGCTCGAGAAATGAGCCTTGTAAAAATGCTTTTTCAATCCTCCCATTTATGCAAGTAGTCTTTCATTTCTCACTATTTCATTTCTGGTTTCGACGCTTGAAGGATCGTCGCGGTCGAAGAGACCAGCCCTTCGGGTTCCAGTCCTTGAATCAAGATTCGGACAGTGTTCTTCTCCATGTCTTTTGAATTTCATCGTCCATCTGGTTTTGAGTTAGCTCAGAGGCCTTTTGCGCTAGCTTCAAGGCTCTTACGCGACTTTAGTTAACCATTTTGGTCTAAGTCCCTGAGACGGGTCACAGATCGAGCTCATCGACCCCTTAGGTTTTGAATTAGACCGGATGCTTCTTACGCCTTTTTAGTACGGTTATGCTTTCCATCACTTAAGTATTTGATTCTGAAGCTCTCGTGTTCACTCGACTCTTCGACGGCCCAAAATAACCTCGATTATGAATCGTTATTTGGCTATAGATAGGCACCTCAGAAGGTCTTGCCTTGCTGACGGATTATCCCGAGCCTCCTTACTGTTTGGAGCCGACATGAGAATGATCGAAGCTCTTATCTTTGAGCCGACATGAAAATGTTCGAAGCTCTTTTCTTCTAGCCGACATGAAAATGTTTGAAGCTCTTTTCTTCGAGCTGACATGAAAAGGTTCGAAGCTCTCTTCTTTGAGTCGACATGAAAAATTTCGAAGCTCTTTTCTTCGAGCCGACATGAAAATGTTCGAAGCTCGCTCTTGCTTACACTAAAGGTAGCATGATTTTAACCGATTCTTTCCGAAATAATTTCGGAGGATCTGATATTATAGCGACAATTGGGCGTCCCCGAGTCACGTTAGCTTAGACGTAACCTATCGACCGGAGTCGTTTGTGTTGGGAAAGAGCCTTTGGTCCCGAGTATCGTATCCTCGGCATCTATATTCGAGGGTATGCCTTTTTAGGGGTCTTGCAAGTTTGAATATATAACCTTGGCTTTGAAGTCGGGTCTGTGCCTTATTGTTTAGATATGCCTACTTGGGGCCTTGTGGCTTCTATCATTCCCGTAGGACTTGTAGTTTTGAATATATCCGAGGTTACCCGCTTGGGATCATACGGCCTGGGATCTTGACAATTCGAATGTTAATGATAGTCGTTTCTTGAAATTTGAAAAGTGTTTTAATGATAAAGTACTCCTTTGACGGTTTTGATACAAGTATACATGTTTCCGTCGCGGACGGTCCGGCCCTTCTATGCGGACACGGTTCATTCGACCCTTTGGCCCGGTACACTATTTTCCTACTGAGATCCTTTTCGGCTTGTGTTTCTTCGCTCGAGGGATGACCTCCTGGGACACTGCCCTCCAGTATTTTAGGTTGATTGGAGAAAAATCTTGAATACTTGATCGAGTTTTCCTTGGGTAGCACATAGGTTTTGCCTCATTAAAAACCTTGTCGGTAAAACCCTATTTAGGGAAGAAAAGTCGATCGAAGGAAAAGAGTGCAACGTACGCCAATGTATCCCAGGGGTCTTCCGGAACTGACGGGTGTCTCGATGTCCTCCGCCAGGTATCTGTGGAAGTTAATTCAGAATATATGAATGAGAACGGTAGTACGGTTATACCTTATCAGCGACAGTGTCTGGTCAGGGGTGTGTTTAATTCACTTGGAGGTTGTCCTTATGCTGAGGTGTCGATCCTGCACGGTTTTTTGCCGATTTTTCTTAGGGCTCGGTACGACCCTTCCCAGCTTGGGCTTGGTTCGGCCTGCATTATTTAGGGCCCCGAATATTTTGGGGCAGCCTCTCTTGAGACCGAGTCCCCGACTCCGAAATACCGGTGGGTGGCCTTTTGTTTTGTGGACGGCTGTTCGAATCGATGGGGCTCCCTGTCTTTGAATTGATGGGGGACCCTTGTCACTTATCTGTTAACTCGAGGGCTTTGGTCGTGGTTCTGTTTGCTTGAATTTCTCGTGGCAGGACAGATTCTGACGTCTTATTTTTATCTCCTCGGCTAGAATTATGAGCCATGTCCGCCGAAGAGGATGACATTTTCTCTTATGCTCAGATTTTGGAATTGTGTGATATGCCTGCAGGACTCTGGAGCGGCGTTCCTCTTCGTCTTCCCTTTGCGTTTTTGGCTGCATTTTCTAACTCCTTTTTAAATTTTGAGGTGTCGATTCGGCTCTCAGATTCGGCTGAATTATCGATACGGGGGTCATGAGGCGTGTGCAAGACCTTCTGAGTTCGTGATCTTCAGGCGACCATGCTTCTGATCGGCTGCTTCCCATTGCTCGCCTAATCTACCGTGCGGGTTGGTTCCTGACGGTATCGAAGCAGGATATGGTCACGTGCTAAGTCACCACCCCAGTGTTTCTTCCTACGTTGAGGAATAGTTAGTCGTGAAATAGAGTAAGTTTATTTTTACCCGGCATTATCGGTAGGGCCCTGATGACATCCACCTTCTACTTCATGGGCAGACGCAGCGGAGGTACCGCTCTGGTTATCTACTCGGTCAGGATAAGGGGTGCCAAAATGACTTCCGCAGGCTCCTTCACGATTTTCTGGGGTGTCTTATGCAGAGTTGGATGGATGAGCATTACAGGGGGTAGACCATCGCTTTTGGCGAGTTTCGAAGAGGGTATCTATCTTGCTTTATACGTCGGGATTCGGTCCCTGCGGTGTGGTCTCACGACTAGAACCATGTTTGGGCACCTATGCACTATGATTTTTCGAAACTCTCCCTTGCCTGTCCTATCGCTTGGGAGGGTAACATGCTTCTCCCGGGAAACTTCGACTCCTGCCATGCAGCTGCCTCCGAACCTGCAGTCATAACCTCGCACTCGGTTTGGTTGTTAGTTGATCTTACGGCCTTTGTAAGTTGGCCGATTACCCCACTCATAGGCGGCCTCGAAACTGTGTCGATCCTGATCCCTCAATTATTCGGGACCCCTCGGGGAACAGAACCCGTATCCTTAGGGATGTACTCATTTTTGCTAGCGGTTCGTCCTCTGATCGGGGCAAGCGCGAGCTGGTAGCAAGATCTGCCCAGATTCGGGATTTTAACACCTCATTTGAGCTGACATCTCGATAATGCCCTTCACGATCGGCGGGTGAAATGGCCATACGGCCCGATAACTCAGGCCCAGACGATAGACATTGAAGTAGGTATACTGCTAGAGTGTGAATACAGCTGCATGGATAGTAGTTGTTTGGAAAAGAAGGAGTTTGGGTTTCGGGACGTACCAGCGACGTAGGAGTTTTATCTCCTGGCATTTAGTAGGTAAGGAATTGCGTACCTTGTTTCCGGACGAACGCCTGTCATGACTCTAGCCGTCTTTTTCTTACCTGGCCATATCTTTTGATCCCGAACAAATCCTAGCACTACTGTGGATATTTGCTTGGCCATGGGTTTTCTGCAAAACGTCGGTCCCGCCGCTGGTTATGCGACCGACCCGCTCCGCCTCTTCAGGATGCTTATCTCTCCTAAGTGTGTATTATGGCTTAGCAGTCAACAAACTCTTGGAGGTATCCTTTGCCGACAAGTCGGGCCACTTCCTCTCGGAGTTGCCTGCAATCTTCAGTCCTATGGTCGTGCGCGCCGTGGAACTCGCACACCATATTAGGGTTACTTCGCAAAGGATCTGATAATATGGGCCTTGGACATCTAGTGTCCTTGATTCTTCCCATAGCCTTGATTCTATCCTCTTTATGAGGCCATCGAGCGTTTTTATGATAACGGGGTTAGTTGCCGGCCCATTGTCATCAAACCTTTTCGACAATCATCGTATGTGATAGGTCGTCCCTGATGCCACTACGCTTGAGATTTGTTGATGGTTTTGTAGTTGGGTGATAGCCACTTGTTGTGCTTGTAGCATTTCGAAGATCATACGGAGGTTGGCTCCTTCTTCTCTCTGCGCGATAGTCCCTCATGCTTCGTACCGATCCTCTCGGCGCAGACCCTTACCAGTGTGAGAACTGGTATCATCATGGTGGGCGCTACTCGAGCCCGCATCCTCAGGGTTAGCTCCGGCATACTACTATGGTCTTGTAGTGGTATTCTAGAGTTTGGGGCGGCTACACTGTTCTCCCCGAAGTCCTCAGAGTTGTTATCCTCATACGTACTTGCTGAGTCTGCCATCTGACCTAAAATCAAAGATTCTTTGGGCAGGAAAAAATGTGAAAGATAACTTGCATTTTTCAACGGACCAGCACTAAAACAATCACTATTATTTTTAGCCCCACGGTGGGCGCCAAACTGTTTACTGGGAAAATGGTAATTACAATTATATTTGATTAAGTGGTTCTGAAAATATGCAATTTATATTAGTACTAGTTATTAAGCAGATGATGTTAATGTGATTGTAACATGTAGAGTAAAAACAGTTAAGAATTCGAAGATAAGCAAACCGGGATGCCTTAAATCAGAGGCTCGACGTTGGCTTTGGGGGTCCTCAAGGTCGAGGATCGAGGCTGCCGATAGACGACTGATGGAGCTATGACAAACTTATAGGCTTCGGAGTATGCTATTTATGATCAATAATGATCTATAAATGAAGAACAATTAATAGAAAGCAATAAATGAGAGTAAATGAGCTAGTAGAGAGAAATAGAGAATGTTTAAGTAATAAAGCAGAGAATTTTCTTGTGCCTTGTATTCAATATTGTTGTGTTACAAAATGACTATGGTCCCATTTATATAGGAGAGAGAATCCCAATATAGTACATTGACATTTATTACAAAGATCATGATTGATTCGGCTAGTTAATGTCTAAGTACGGATTTGTACTTTGTTACAGAGCTGTCTGCATCAATCTTCGTGTCGTTTCCCCATACTAACCCCGAGCCCATACTGCCTCGATGTTTAATGGGAGGCCCGAGGTCGGACCTCGGGCCATACCTGGGACCTTATGCAAATAAGCCACCGAATATCAAAACGAACATAAATTTGGCCTTCCCGATTTTAGCCGTACACATGCAATATCTTGGAATTCTTGGTGGCCCATTCTCCTTGTACTTGATGCACGAGAAAATCTGAATCATCAATCACTAGCAGTTCCTGAACATTCATGTCAATGGTCTTGTCGAGCCCTAGTATGCATGCTTCATACTCTGCCATGTTGTTGGTGCAGGAAAATCTGAGTTTAGCTGATACCGGATAATATTGGCCAGTTATCGATACCAAAACAGCTCCAATACCGACTCCCTTGAAATTTGTCGCTCCGTCAAAGAACATCCTCCAGCCGTCATAGGATTCATCAATGTCTTCTCCTATGAACAACACGTCTTCATCGGGAAAATACGTTTTCAGGGGTTCGTATTCTCCTCCCACAGGATTTTTAGCAAGATGATCTGCTAGTGCCTGTCCCTTGACTGCTTTCTGAGTCACATAAGTAATATCGAACTCACTCTGCAGGATTTGCCACTTATCTAGCTTGCCACTAGGCATGGGCTTCTGAAAGATGTACTTCAAGAGATTCATTCTCGATATGAGGTGTGTTGTGTAGGTACAGAAGTGGTGCCTCAGCTTCTGAGCTATCCATGTCAGAGCGCAATAGGTACGTTCCAGCAAAGAGTATCGCGCTTCATATGGAGTGAACTTCTTGCTCAGGTAATAGATAGCACGCTCCTTCCTTCCTGTCTCGTCATGCTGCCCCAGAACGTAGCCGAAGGCTCCATCTAGTACTGCAAGGTAGAGTAGCAAGGGTCTACCTGGCTCTGGCGGGACCAAGGCTGGTGGTATTGATAATTACTCCTTGATCCTGTCGAAAGCCATTTTACAATCCTCGGTACAACTAGTTGCAGCATCTTTCTTCAACATCTTGAAAATGGGTTCACATATAACTGTGGACTGGGATATGAACCGGCTGATGTAGTTTAGTCTTCCTAGGAAACTCATTACATCCTTCTTACTCTTTGGCGGTGGCATCTCCTGGATGGTTTTGACTTTTGATGGATCCAATTCTATCCTTCGGCGGCAGACGATGAACCAAAGCAACTTTCTGGCAGGAACCTCGAATGCACATTTTGCAGGGTTTAGTTTCAGGTTGTTCTTCCACAATCTGTCAAAGAATTTTCTCAAGTCTGCTATATGATATGTGGCTTTCTTGGATTTAATGATGACGTCGTCCACATACACCTCGATCTCCTTATGTATCATGTCATGAAAGATGGTAGTCATAGCCCTCATGTAGGTGGCCCCAACATTCTTTAGGCCGAACGACATCATCTTATAACAGTATACTCCCCATGGTGTAATGAAAGCTGTTTTCTCAATGTCCTCTCCGTCCATCCAAATCTGGTGGTAACCGGCGAAACAATCCACAAATGACTGGAGCTCATGTTTGGCACAGTTGTCGATTAGGATGTGTATGTTTGGAAAAGGGAAATCATCCTTTGGGCTGGCTCTGTTGAGATCCCGATAATCGACACAAACCCTGACTATTCCATCCTTCTTCGGAATTGGCACGAAGTTGTCTAACCATGTTGGATATTCAACCACTCTGAGGACCTTGGCCTTGATTTGCTTAGTAATCTCCTCCTTGATTTTCAGACTCATGTCAGGCTTGAACTTCCTGAGTTTCTGCTTCACTGGTGGACACATTGGGTTTGTGGGCAACTTGTGAGCCACAATGGATGTACTTAACCCGGTCATATCATCGTACGACCATGCAAATATGTCCTTATATTCCTTCAACAACTGTGTGTACTCTTCTTTCTCTGACGGCGACAAGTGAATGCTAATACGGGTATCTTTGATTGTTTCAGAATCTCCCAAGTTGACTACTTCAGTTTCGTCTAGGTTGGACTTAGGCGTGTTCTCAAAATCTTCTATTCTCTGACAATTTCCTTGGGTATGACATCTTCTTCTTCCGAATCACTATCCCTTTCTTGCATTGTCTGTTACATGTCACAGTCGTCGGTTCATCAAGATAGGAAATAGTAATGTTGTGCAAATAAAGATATGAGAGAAAAAAAATGGTAATAATAAATATCGATTCACTGAAACATAAAATGATTTTTGATTAAACAACGCTTTTGGAATACTGGAGATCTTATTTTAAACAAGAATGCAAAAAGGAAATCAATTTCTTAGAAAACAGAAATAAATAGTGTTGTTTTAGCCTTGCTACTCCGGGCCTCATCGGGCCATGGATGGTTGGACAGTCCAATTCCTGAGGAATGAACCTTTTCCCAAGCCTTGAGTGATAGGTCCTTCTTCCTCCTCCTCCTCGAAAATTACACAACAGTCCATGTCCTCGTCCTCTAGGAACAGGTTCCTTAAGGCTGCCAGTGCTTCTTCCTCTTCTGAACCTCATATGATGTCGGCCTGTTAGAAAGTCTGTTCCGAGTGCGGTATAGGCTGCTCTAATGGATAGTAAGGATCGCGCTATGGCGGCGACCAGTCATTGTACTCTTGCCAAGTGTACTGATATCCCAGGCCAAAAGTAGTACCACGACGCTTCAGTTGTATTGGCTTGGAAATGCCTTGAAGATTCTTGCTGAAACCTTTGCCAGGTTCATACTCGCTCCAATTCATCATGCTGGCTATCTTGTTATCCCACCACTTATCTTTGTCGATTGCATTGACCCACTCTATGTGGTGATAAGTTTCTCCACCGAGCCTTCTTTTATTCTCAACCACCGGGATAGTCTGGCGGTTGTAGATGGGGTTGCTCTGTCTCCATGGATAATCACCTCTTGATGATTCCACTCAAACTTTACCGCCTGATGCAAAGTTGATGCCACAGCTCTGGCGGCGTGTACCAATAGTCGTCATAATAACAGATTGTAGGACGCGGATATGTCTAACACCTGAAACTCAACGTCAAACCACGTAGGTCCCATTTGCAAACAGAGATTGATCTCTCCAATAGTGTCCCTCTGAGACCCGTCAAATGCCTTCACATTCATGGTCCCTTCTCGTATTTCATACAAGCCTTTTCCAATTCTCTTTCAGTGTTGTCAATGGGCAAATATTAAGGCTGGACCCTCTATCGATCAGAACCCTGGTAATGAAGTCGTACTTCGCATTGCACAGTAATATACTGTGCCTTGTTATGACTCAAACCTTCCGGTAGAAATTCATCCTCGTGGAAAGTGATCTTGTGACTTTCTAATACCCGCCCCACCATGTTAGCCATCTCTATACTCGTGATGTTATTGGGCACATACTTCATTCAAGGCTTTCATCAGAGCGCTCCTATGTGATTCTGAATTCTGCAGCAGTGACAAGATAGATATTTGGGCATGAGTCTTGTTCAGATGGTCTATGACTGAGTACCCCCTTGTTTGTACTTTCCTCCAGAGGTCATCCGGGCCTATTTCAATGACGGGAGGTCTGTTAGAAGCCTGCTTGCTGGACTCTCCCAAATGCTCAGGCGTGTAGACCCTTCCAGTCCTAGTCATCCCTTGTGCAATACCATATTCTTCTAATTTAGTCTTTCCTCTTCTCCTAGCTTCAGCTACATAATCTCATAGCACAGCCTTGGTGTCGAAAGGCGGTGTTATTGATATTGTCACTTTAAGTGGTGTGGCTACCTTTACTTCAAATGGAATAGGTGCCACTGCAGGTAGTGCTACTTCAACCTCAAATGGCACAGACGTGTCTGTAGGTGGTTCTACTTCAACCTCGAATGGGATTGATGCTATTACCTCAACCTCTCCTGGCGGCTGTAACTGTACTATAATAGGATTGAGTGTAACTGCGGGCTTCTTGGGATCATCACCCTCTTTGATTAACCCGATTGATCCCTCTAGATCCCATTCTTCATCCATCTCTATTACATTGACGCCTTCGTCCCTGTGATTTGGGAGGGGGTTATTGCGGACATTAGGCGTAGCCTCTTTTTCCTGGATGATTTTATTGTCGATCAAATCCTGGATTTTGTCCTTCAATGTGTGGCACTCACCGATGGTATGTCCTTTCACGCCCGAATGGTATGCACAGGTCTTGTTTGGATTGACCCATCAGGATGAATTCTCCGTGGCTACAGCAGGGACAGGAGTGACGTAACTGGCAGCTTTCAACCTTTCATACAGCTGGTCGATGGGTTCACCAATGGCAGTATCTATTTGGGTGGTCTACGGTCGAAGTTAGATCGAGGCCTTGGGAAGTTTTGACAGGTTGGAGGTGAATTAAAATGAGATGGCTGGGAATTATAAGTGTGATAGACAGTGGCTGGTTAGGAATATCTGGGAGATGAGGATTGATATGTAGGAGGAGGTGACGGTTGATATGTGGGTGGAGGTGATGGTTGATATGTGGGTGGAGTTGATGGTTGATAGGTGGGTGGAGGTGCTATATATGCATGTGGGGAGGTTCGATATACGAATGGGGTTTTTGGTCCTTGTGCGACCATTACCGCTCCTACGTCCTTCTTCTTAGATATACCACCGGACTGTAGTGCTTTGTTGGTGGCTTTCAGTGCCTCAAAATTTGTAACCATCCCGCTCTTGATTCCCTCTTCGATCCTTTCACCAAGTTTGATGTTGTAAAAGAACTTGTGATTTTCAATAACCATCAGTCTTTCATAGTATTGCGGGTCTTGTGCCCTGACAAAGAACTTGTTCAATGCCGGCATGACTTTGGCTGCTTCCGACCTCCAACGAGTGGCATACTTGCGGAAAGTTTCAGTAGGTTTCTTCTTGAGATTCTGAATGTAGAAGATGGCCGGTGCATTCTCCGTGTTGAACCTAAATCGGTCCATGAAGTCTGATTCCATACTCACCCAGTTGGACCACTTCTTAGGATCCTGGCTGATGTACCAAGACAAGGCATCCCCTGTAAGACTTCTCATAAAGAGTTTCATACGGATCTTTTCATCTCTTCCGACCCCGACTAGCTTGTCACAATAGGTCCTCAAGTGAACCCTCGGATCACCTGTACCATCAAATATCTCGAACTTGGGAGGTTTGTAACCCTTTGGCAGTTCTACATCTGGCTGTATGCACAGATCTTCATAGTTTAGACCTTCTATCCCTTTGCCTCCTTCTACGCCTTGAACTCAGCTAGCCAACTTCTTGAGTTCCTCGGCCAGGCTGTTGATGAGCATTTCCTTCTCACTAGATTCTTATGTATAAGATATAGGTTGAGTGGAGTGAGGTAGGGTCTCCACGTATATGAGGTTGTTCTGGTGGCCTGGAGCTTGAGCATAGTGATGATCATTGGTGGAATTTTTGGGTTCAAGAATGACTGGTGGGGTG
Source organism: Nicotiana undulata (assembly GCA_005239495.1). Lineage (NCBI taxonomy): Eukaryota > Viridiplantae > Streptophyta > Magnoliopsida > Solanales > Solanaceae > Nicotiana > Nicotiana undulata. The sequence continues at coordinate 65,492 of ML280588.1, forward strand.
TTTCGTGGAGTGTGGCAGGTATTTTTCTAGTATTGTGGTGGGATGGTTTGATTTTGTGGTGTATTTGTGTAATGGTGAAGGGCAAGAGGGTTTTGTGGGTGCTTGTTGGGCGTGTTTTGAGGTGGTGCGGGGTTCTGAGTGTTCGGATGGCGGATGTATGGAACGTTGAGTGAGAAGGACAAGTTTGCTATGTTCCAAATATGCTCAAGTTCTCCTTGGAGTTTCAGTATTCTCTGTTCGAGTTGCAAAACAGCATCATCCGGGACCTGAGTACCCTGACTGTTAGAAGCTTCTGGATGTTCAGCTGGTGTAGTGTTTTCTTTTCTGATGTTGTTTAAGTCTTCCATATTCGTTTTTCCTTTGCCTTTTGGTGGACTAAGAGGAGGAGAAGGTGGAGGTCCCCCTGGATCTTGTATGATATGTTGATGATGCCAGTATGCACGAACCAACCTTTGGGGAATGGGAATTATAATCAAAAGAAATAAAAACAAAAACAAAAGTAGACAAGTTAGTGAGGATTCTAATAAGAGTATTTGCAGTATTTAAACATGTATTGCAGAAATGTAAATTCGTGTCCTAATTTGGGAGCCTTGTTGTGCCCGAGGTAGGCCTAGCAACAAGTTAATTTGGAGAACTTAGATGCCAATAGATGCCTCATTTCATTAATATAAAAATAGATGAATCCCAAAACGACACTAAAATAACAATAGAAAATAAGTCACTAATGGCACTTGGCCTTATTATATTTATGAAAGCAGATAAATCTAGCCTACTTGGTCCCAGAAGGACCTTCCCCGGATTCTATCTTCTTTACACCATCAAACAGGTTTTCCAACTCGCGCAGACCCAGCAGCAGATAGGCTCTAGCCAAGTGTCCTCCCTCGCTCCCTTCAGCATTATGGCAATCCTCAATCCTCTTTATGACTTTGCCCTTCAGCTCCACTAAACCTCGCTCCAAATATTCCAGCATTTTGTTGGAAGTAATAGCCATTTCCTTCCATTCCTTGATCAGCCTCCTATTGGTCTCATGTATTTCCCGGTGCTCATTCTCAAAATCATGTACCGTCTTGCGTAGTCTGTTGTATTTAACTTGAGCCTCAGCATCTTCATCTATGATCCTATTTCCTCGACTGGCTCATGCCCTTACAATCCCCCCCTAAGTTGTACTCCAACCATGCCGGGTAGAGGGGTGCACATCCAGCATGATACCTGTCTGGCTCAATGGTGTTTTTCTCCACGAAGATCTTGAAGTGCCACATGTGCTAAGCTTAACACTTGTAAGGGATGTCATCATCCTGAAAGTCTGCTCTTAAATGGCTCATTTTTGCGACCCTTGGTAAAACATGCTTCATGCCCGCTTGCCTTATGACTCGGATAGAAACATAAGGGTATATTCCCATTAGCCCAATCAGCACTAAGTGTGGAGCATCCCTGGAAATGATGATAAACTCGTCTGTCGGGAACCATTCAAACATCCATTGCGCTTGTTCTTCGGTCAGATTTTCAAAGAACTCTACCCACTTTTTGCCACTCTCCGGCTGAGCAAACCTGTCTGGAATGTAAGTCATCCACCTGGGGTGATGGAAGGCAATGTGGTCGTTCCAAGCCCTTCGCGGAAGTTCTTGGTGATACTGGCTCCTTTGAAGATGTTCTAATAACCATAACTGAAGCAACAGGTTACAACCCTCAAAATGCTTGATCCCTCTTTGACAGCGCTCCAGAGCCCAGTAGATGTCAGCTAAGATCATAAGGACAATAGTGTATGTTTGTCCACCGATCCCCTTCATCAAAGTTCTGGCGACCATGGCTAGTCTAGTATGGATTCTTTCCCTTTTCATCGGGAACGCTATCAGGCCCAAAAAGCACACAATAAACACGAACATCTGCGGTGGATTTGACCCAGAGAAGTGATAGAAAACTCGTCATGGTACGTACGGTTTCTATGACCATATCTTTCATACAAGTATTCGAAGGGTATGTAGGACTTTTTCAGACACTCTAATTCAGCATTTTTCTTCAACCCCAGCATCTTTAGAAACCCTTTACCCGTGCGGTTCTCGGGTACCAATAGCCCAGGTCTATCCCAAGTCAGTCCAGCAAGTCCCCCAATTTCTTCCACGAGTGGTGTCATTTCGATATTCCCGAAGCGGAACACATCCCTCTCACTATCCCAAAATAGAGTTGCAGCTTCGATCAGCATATTGTTCGGCTAAATGTCTAGCAGAGAAGGTAAATTGCCCAAGTGTTTACTCACGTGTTTCTTGTCACTTGAGGAAAGGTCTTCCCACCAGTCTAGTAGCATTGGAGAATGTTGCTGGCCATACCGAATTTGGGGACCTCGTGCCTCAATTTCTGCAAAACAAAAAGGTTAGGCCCTTTTCCCTTACCAGCTTCGACTATTTATACACTCATGATTAGAATATTGGCAATTAGTTCTCCAAATTAATACACAGAACGTGGTTGTGTCCGTTGGGATTGTGGAAACCCCAGTGGACTTGGATAAGGCTTGTCTTAAAGGGTTATTGTGTGGACAACACATTAACCCGGCTAGGTTTGACCATGATGCATGCACAATAATAATAGGAGTAAGGTTACTATGGGGGTCTAGACTGGTACCCTCAAGCGGACAACATGAGGGGGATAGGCACGGAACCGTTGACTGCACCGCTGATCGACTAGTTTTACCGCAAATAAGCCTTTCCGAATTTAAAGGGTAATAAATTGGAAGAGTGCAACCACTCATCAAGCGTTGCTATAGGATTTGTTTAGGTACGAGTGGAATATGATGTTGCGCATGATTTATGCAACAATAAATAACATGTTGTCACATATTTGCATGTTATGAAAAGCGATAAATACAACAGTTATAATTGAAAACAGTTAAGAAGGAAAACAAAGAAACAAGTTAGTTTCATATTGAAGGAAATAAATACTTGGAAAAAAATGAACAGTAAGGCACGTTCCTTTTGGTGTAGGTATTAACAAAGTAAGGCACGTTCAGACTAATTCACAAAGCAATTTGTTATAGTAAAAGCCTAAAATCCCCTTTTTCTTCCTCGCGGAGTCAGGGTTTCGACATTGTTGGGACAACTCGTTTCCTTTTGGGAAAGGGGTACAAGAAGTTGAAGAGTCGCCACCTAACGGATTAAGGTGCGTTAGGGCACCTATTACAAGTAACTCATAGAACCAGTTTGCATTACCAGAGATTGGGTAAGGGCTTGAAATTACTTCGAGGGGAAGGTGTTAGGCACCTCTCGAGGTCCACAACGGTGGTTCCCGGCCAAACTTACTTCTGTGAATTAGTCAATTAGAAGATAAGTAGTCTAAGCACACATATGTAAAAGAATAAAAGAGTTTTGATAGATAAGCAGTCTAAGAACACAATTGTAAAAGGAATAAGGGAAGTCCTAGGTTGGTTAACCTATAGGATCATATATGTACAATGCCCGTTAATCACTCATCAATTAGAAGGGCTACACGTTGCATTAACGCACAGGTCATCATATCCTTTTACTACCCATTACCCTCCCCTTAGCGGTTATATAAGCGAGTTTGATTGACGAACTCTACGCGTGTTGTTACCCGTCCTTTCCTTATGGTCCTAGAGGAGTTTAGGACCTCTAGATTTAGGTAGTACTAGACCCTCCTAAAGTTAAAAGGTAAAAATCTAAGCGACAACAAATAACACACAGCACTACCAAATAGGGAAGCAATTAAGGGGGCTAATGTTTACCTCCACATACATAAGCAAATAAGCAGCACGTCTCAAACATAGATTTTAGGTAATTTTAGAGAAGTCCTAGAACAGGGTATCTAGGGGAACATGCAGCATTGTTCAAAAGCGAAGCGATATAACTAATAAGTTTGCCTACTGATTTTAGAATCTGTTAAACTTGGACGATTTCACACAAAATAAATAGAGCACAACTTCACAGTTTTAAGACCATTAGTTACCTAAGCTTTGCCTTAGGCGTAGGACTGTATGCAATCATAATTCCGGGAACTAACTGAAATAGCTTGAAGTTATTCCATCCTATAGGCATGCTGATCTAAGTGATGAATATTATAACAATTGATTTCACGCATATTTATACTAGAACATGATACCCATGTGTGGGGATATTTTTAACCTCTTTATAGATGATTATTTATTTAGGCGATGTAGATATAATTAAAAGCAAATGCAAATAGAGTCCTAAGGTAGGATTTCTAATGCATGTAGAGATGGTCATTTTATTAAGCAGTATTAGTAACTTAATGGCAGGATTTCTGAGTGATAGTGACTTATGCAGAATCAGAAGTGAAGTGATGAACTATAACATGTTCTCTAATATGAAAGAGCAGTAAACGTGAGTTCCCTAAGACAAGATATCTAATGCACAAACCTAAAACATGTTTTCTACTGCAAATGACATAGCATATAGGCCTAGGCATGATTTCTATTGAATATAAACACAACATGAACCCTAGGCATGATTTCTATTGAAGATAAACACAACATGACCCTAAGGCATGATTTCTATTGCAAGTCAGCATAATATAAACCTAAAGTAGGATTTCTACCCAGTTTTCCCAAAAAATCACATAGGAACCCTCCTTTTTTTTACTAATTACACCAATATCTGTTTACAAAGGATTATTACAGACAAGGATTGAATAAATTACATAAATAAATGGAAACTATACTATAGGAAGCCTGAATAAAGCCCAAAGTAAACCTGGGAGTACCAGGCCTTCAATATAGTCTTAAATGCCAAGAATCTCATAGACAATGTGTGTCCAAGTGTGTCAGAGTTTCCTAAGGACCTCAGGGATCCCGGGCAGTGCTCACACCAAGACCTCTTCTCAAATAGGGGATTAGTTATGTGCAGTATGGAAGGGCCAGCCCTAGAGTGCCAGAGTTCAAAGGAATCTCAGGGGATTCCTAAGCAGTACACACACTAGAGGGGCAGAACCTAATAGTCTAAGAGTAAAGTGAGAGTGCATGACATAGTTTTGAAAGACTTAGTAAAACAGTATAGTGATAACTTTAGCAGTGAAAAGATTTTCTTGAATAGAAATTAGTTTAAGAGGATACTAGGAATGAAAATAGTTTTGAGAAGAACATTGAGAGTGGAAAAGACAATTTTGAAATCCATTGAGAAGAGACAGCATTCAGCATACTATCACACAGACTCAGACCCAGAATTACAACCACTTAGTAGGCAGCTTTACACACAGGGGTGAAGGGGGTTGGGAACACATAGAGTTCACATTAGGGAGGGCATATGAACAGGGTACAGGGGAGGCATATAGACAAAAATGCACAGAACACTTAGGAGTCTTAGAGACTTGATAGGTTAGCCATGATAATAGGCAGTTAAGACATAGGGTGAGGATGTAGTAAAATCATGTTGAAGACAAAGGTGTATTGGACATAATTAGACATACAATTAGGGCCAATCGAATACATTCGGAGACTAAGTAACTAACATGATCACACCAGTAAAGGGGAGTAAGAAGGGACTAAGTAAACATGTTGGACAAGCATCACATAAGCAAGTACAGTTTAGACATGTTGAATACACATTGAATCAAGAGAAGACAGAATTTAGAAATACTAGATAAAGCAGTAAACAGGAAAACAAATTGAGTACATAGTCAATTGAACTAATGCAGGAATGGAACACATAGAGTTTGAGTTTTAAAATTTAACTAGAGTCATACCAGTTAAAGAAGAAAGTGCAGAGAATGTAAAGCAGGTGTAGTTCCAATGTCTAGCCTTGGCTTTCAACCGGCTAGACTAATAGTTATCAGAAGTAGCAGAGAAAGAAGAAAGAGTTTGAGTGTGAGTGTGTGTTCTGAACTTAGTGTTCGTCTTTTAAGAAGTAAAATAAGAAAGTTTATATAGTAGTTCGAGAGTAGAGTAATTAAGGTAAAAGAATCTAATTCAGTCAAATAAGGAAGTCACAGAATCCAATCACATAAGGGTTCAGAATAAACCTCCCTTAATTGAAGGCAATTATCCAAACGGTAATAATAGGGAGTCTAATTAAGGAAAGAAGTTCAAATCAAACCAAATAAAGGATTTCAAAATAAAATAATCAAGGGTCTAATTAAGGGAAGAATCATGTAAAGGAATCAGTAAACATACAGGCAATCAAATAAGGAAAGAATGACTAATTAAGGTCGTAAATAGGGAAACAGGAAAGACTTAGGCATACAAATCTCTAACAGAGCAAATCAATCAGCCAAATTTCAAAGTAACAATGATTTATGGAAAGAATATATCAACTCCCATAAATATAAAATAAACTAAGTAAAGACTTCACAAAAATATAGAAATTAGCCGAAAATCCAGATTCGAACCCTAATGGGGCTCAATCAGGGTAAAGTCACAGAATAAAGGATTTTACAAAGTCAAAGTGTGTAAGTCGAAAAATAGAGAATGAGTTACTACTATTGAAAGACTCAAACTTGAAGCAAAATTTAGAAAATCAGAGTTTCACATTAAATCGACTAGGGTTTAAGTATTTCTTTGCCCAAATCAGTTAGAAAGATGAAAGGAGAATCTATTAAATTTTTAGAAGTCATAAAGACATTTGAAAAACGATTCGTAATGAACCCTAGTTTAGGGAAAAGTCGGAAAATCAGTTAAAACCAGAAAATTTCAAGGAAAAACATGTAAGAGTTTCTCGATTCGTCTCAGATCTATACAGACCCGAGAAGATCGAAGATAATAGACTAGAGTTTTTTATAAAACATAACAGAGATGAGAACTTAGGCCTAGAAACCATAGATTCATAACAAAATAAGAAAGGTCTCTTACTCATAGTCGAGCAAATGGACTGAGACAGGAAAAGAAGCAAGGGTGAAAACCAGAACCACCTAGGTTCCTTGAGATCCTCTCAAGGATCTAAAAAGCCAAAGAACCATAGTGAGTAGGAGGCCAAGATAGGCCTGAGAAGACATAGAAACATCACAAGATGGAGAAATATGCCGGTGACGGTGCTTGAGAACTAGGGTTTAGGTAGAGAGAGTTCAGAGAGAAGAGAGAGGGTGACGGCGGGTGAGAGGATGGAAAATGAGAGGGTTTATGGGGGTCATTTGGGTATAATTAAGGTAAGGGGGATCTGGACCGTTGATCAAAATGATCAACGGTCATGATTGGACGGGGTATTGGGTTGGGGAGGATGAATATATGGGCCTAAGGGATTGGGTTGTCTTTTAAACGGGGTTTGGGCTGGTTAGAGAGGTTAAGGCTGAAAATAAAGAGGCTATTTATTAAATACCTAAATAATTAATTTATAAAATAATTAACAAATTATAAAAAATTATTTTCATGCGTAGAAATGTTTTAAAATTATTATTCAATATTTAAAAAATATAATGGACCAATTTCTGATAAAATAATACAATAATGTATGCATATTGCAATTGTAACCAAAAAGTGTAAATCTAGCCATTTATGAAATAATTTGAACTTAATATGACTACAAATAACAATATCAAATCAAGAAATGTCTCAAAATCATTTGTGGTGCAATTTTGTAAGTATTTAAAAATAAAAATACTAGGGAAAATTAATTTAAAAATGTAAAAATTATGGAAAAATATCAATTGATGCTAATGCATAGTTTTAAAGGTATACATGCATTTCAAAACTATTATAGAAAAAATTAGGTATCAACAATAGGTATACATGCATACATGTTTTATGCCAGGGCTCGAGAAATCTATGCTGGCACGGTTCGTTCGACCGTTTGGCCTTTACAATAGATCCTACCTACCGAGACCCTTCCATCACGTAGTAATTGCCTTGCAAAGTCGATATTCGAGGATAATGCCCCCCAATATTGGAGGGTGATCATAGAGAGAAGCCATGGATACTGTTGATGCAATCTTAGCCCCGATTAGTGATCGGCCTTCTATTCTAAGTTAGCACGATCCATTGTTGCCTCGTTCAAAATCTTGTCGGAAAACCCATTTGGGACAAAACCGGTTCAAGGGAAAAAGAGTGCAACGCGTGCTTTCAAACCTAAAACTTTGTAATGCTTCTTATTGGTCACCTGCAAGTGTTATTCTGAAAAGTAAAAGAAAATGAATAGGTTCATACCTTAACAGTAGTATCGTTTTAGGTGAGTTACATTGCAACTGCTAGGTATTTGTTCCTCATCCACCGTTCCGAGCTTGTAGGATCCTTTTTCGGTGATTTCAATGATATGATACGACCCTTACCAGTTCGGTCCCAATTTTCCTTCGCTCGGGTTTCGGGTTTTCAGCGTGACCTTCATTAGTACTATGACCCCGATGTTGAAGTATCGAAGGTTGGTCCTTCTATTTTAATATTTCTCGATCCGTTACTTTTGGGCAGCCACACGAACAAGGAGGCTTCACGCCTTTCATCCAATAACTTCAGGCTCGTATTCATGGCCTCGCAATTGATTCCTAGAAGGACGGATGGAAGAAGGGTACATGCCAACAGCCCATGTATGAGAACTTGTAGAAGAAAACTTCTCTTCAAAGTCCTTGGTTTCATTGAATCTTCTAGGAATGATGGTGCTTGATCGATGCCAAACCTACACCACTATAGAGTAGCGAGGATGGTCGATGCAATTTTACCCAACAAGGTCAAGATCGATTTCCACAGGGAGTTAATTGATTTGGAATTAGGTATCTGTCTAAATCTAGATGTGTGTGTTGTTCCTAATTGAACTTCCAAACATGATTGTGATGATTCTACTTCTACTTCTATTTCTATTGTATGCTAAGATTAAAGTTAAGTACAATAAGGTAGTGACTTCCGCCTAGGTGAATATCTAACGGGTATCAAGAATCTAGGGCAAGTTTGGTCAATTTGGGGCCGTAATATAGCTATCACACCTAAGTACTCACTCTATACCTCTCGGTAGTTTGAGTGATTTTGCCCAATTTGGCTTTCCCAAGTCCAAATGGGTATTCATGCAATACAAGTGATATTAGCTCAAGTCGGGTATTACTATCTCTAGGTTTAACCCTTTAATTGGGGATATCAATTTCTTGAGTTCACCCCAATTACTTGTTAGCCTAATTTTCTTAGACTTAGTCCCTCTTTCTCAAGAAGAGCCTAAGTCATAAAGGCATGAATCAGTGTGTGCAATCACTAATTCTACAATTCTAGCATGAATTAGGCTAAATATCACTAACACATAAACAATCAAGCCCTAAAATTCAAGACCCATTAGATACCCATACTAGGGTTGGGTCAAAACCCTAGATATGGGTCTAGCTACTAATAATAATAGCAGAAATCAAAGATAAAGAGAAGATATAATCCATAATATTAAAATAAAACATGAAAATCTAATGTTTGAAGGTAAATCTTGTGCAAAAGTTCCCAAATAGGAAAAGCCAGTCATCTCACGTGCTCAGCAAAAACATAACAAAACCTAAAATTAACAAAAGATCTATTTATACTAGGCTAAAATTTCCGGGAAAAAATACCCATGCGGAGGTTTCGCGGCCGCGTAAGTTTGACCGCAACCACACTCTTGCTTTCGCAGCCACATAACTTTGATCGAGGTCCATGTTTCTTCACATCTGGGTCTAGGTTGAACCTTCTTCCGCGGGCCGCGTAATTTCCACCACGTCTGCGTGAGAGACTTCTGCGGCCGTGTAATTTTTACGCGAACCGCCCTTCTCATTTTTTCATCACTTGTGAACTCTCTGAATCTTATCAATCGCGGTCCGCAAAATTCCAATCGTGGTCGCAGTGGTACTTTCGCGGCCGCCTTTTTCTGACATGGTCTGCATTCATATTTGTGGCTGAAAACCATCTCTCTGTTTCTCCATTTTGTAGACCGTGTAATTATGTCTACGTCCGCGTTGATACTTTCGTAGCCGCACTTTTCTGTGGCGGTCCGCGTTCCACAACTCTTGGCCCAGTCTTGGTCTTTGTTCAAGTTTGACTTCTTTCTGAGTTGATCATGGATACTTTGGCTCATTTTGAACAATCCCTGCAATAAAGCATATTAAGTTAGTTTCGGGGAATACCTTCATGCATTTTTGGCCCAAAACACAAGTAAAAGAGAGCAAATAATAGGCTAAAATCCCTACTTATCAACTCCTCCAAACTTAAGCTTTTGCTTGTCCTCAAGCAAATAAGGTAATTCCCTCCTCCACAAGAAAAAGAAAAGGATATTTCAGTTGTCCTAATGTGACTTCATCAAGCATCAATTGGGGGTAACAATTACCCTCAACACAAATGAGTTATCAACAACATCATGTTACGACCTTTTGAGTTCCATAGTTCTAATGTGACACTAGAGCATCAAGAGTTGACTCAATTCATCAAGGAAGCTCTCTCTCTCACGTAGGTCATTGTTGATCCCCAAACTCCTCCTTCTCTACTCTCCCTGAGCAAATCTCACTTTTTAGAATGTAACTCAAATCAAGGATTGTGAAGAAGTGCGCTCACCACTCTCAAAAGAATGTCACAAGTCCGAGTCTAAGTACCATAAGCTTGCCCCTTATGTAAATCACCACTAATGTAACCTCACTCAACTTGAAATCATATAGGGATTTAGCGGTGATGTAATGAAGGCTTTTGGATCAAGGTAGGACATAACGAACTATGATGGTTTCATCTTTCCTTAAGCACTACATTTTCTCATTTAGGCTCATACTTTCTTGACTCTTTGAGTCATTTTTCTTCTTCCTTAGGGGAACTAGAGAGACATACCGTCACTCTTTCTCACTCATGGCAATCATCTTTCTCCTTTTTTAATCATTCCATTCCTTTCATCATTACATTTTATGAATCCCTTCAACCTTCACTTTCTTTTTGACATATTTCTTTTTGGCTTTTCTTCCTTTACTTTGCCTTTCCTTTTTATCAATTCTTTTTCTTATTTGAACCTTTTATCACTTTCAACTTTCTCGTCTCTCCCCCAAACTTATGTTTGCCAATTGTACATCACGAATGCTAAGGAAAGATTGGGTGCCAAGAGAGGGTCATTGTAAAATAGATAAAGGCTTGTAATGTGGCTATCGAATGAAAAGGGCTTAGGCTCAAAGGGGTTGACTAGGGATATCATATTGGTAGGCTACGGAAGCTTTAAAAGTTCAAATTGGATCAAGGAGAGCGTACAATCACTTCTCAAGTCGAGCTACACTTAGAATTTTGCCTAGACAAACATTAACGGCAAGTTCTAGACTTATAGGCACGGGACTTGGACTTGCAATTCAATAACTCAACTCTCAAGCTACTGGATTGTTAAAGAGAATAGAGTAGAGGGCACACAGCAACCCTAGCTAAGATTGAAAATCACAAATGGCTCAAGGAAATCACTCGATGATTGTTTTAGTCAACTCAAGAGTTTAAAGGTCATAACTAGAGCTCTTCTTTGCAAATCAACTTGTCTCTAACCATGAGGTCGAAGGTAAATGTGTTAGTACCAAGTGAAGCTTGCTTGAGACACTTTTATTCATTACTACTACATATCAAAACAAAAAAGAAAACGGACTCAATCCCTTAAGAAAGTTATCACGCCATCCATCGTTGGGAAGAGACACCCGGTTCACACAACATCCACCTTTGAAAGCACCGTGGCATTAAGAAAATCAAAGGCTTATTGATCACGCAAAATGTAAAAAGAAGCTAAAAACTCAAAAAGAAGCTATTAAAGGAAATAAGAAGCTAAGTTATTAAGGAAAAATACAAAAAAATGTTATGGAGTAAAATGAATACTTACAATAATGGAGTGAAACGAATATATACATAATGGAAATGAATATATACATTGAATGGTAAAGTTATATACATACCAAAAGTGAAAAATAACGAAAGTGAAAATAACGATAAATAAAGATAAAGAAAATAGTATCATAGTTATTACATACCAATGTCATCAAATCATAATCAAGTCAAAATGGACCACCCCCCCCCCCCCCCCCCCCCCC
>ML280588.1:77497-87924 GCA_005239495.1 Nicotiana undulata
ATGGGCCCCCCCCCCCCCCCCCACCCTCCAAATAAAAGATAGCATTGTCCTCAATGCTAATATCAAAATAAAATCATGGAAGGGTTAGAGAGTAAAGAAAACTCCTTATGTGATCTCTGTCCGCATGGGGTCAGGCACATGAGTAGGGTCCTCAGACTGCATAGGATCATCAGCTCCCTCCGGGTCCTCTAACTGGATCTCCAAATCCTCTGACTGGGAACCACAAATCCTCTAACTAGATCTCTGTCTGCCTCATGATCTGTCGCATGTGCTGCTGGGGCAGTCTCCTCCATAAGCAAGTCTAGTGGGATATCTCCAGCAGAAGTGGACTTCTCGACCTCCTTCTTCATCTTCTCCACTGACTCCTTTGAGGCCTGAGTCTTCCTCATCTTCTTGATCTGCTTGCCCAGATCCTTGATCACCTTACCATGAGCATCCAAAGTCTCCAGGATCTTATTTTGGTTGTTTAGGAGATTCTTCTAGTTGTTCACAAGCACCTTGAATGAATCCTCCACTGATGGAGGTACCTGAAGCTGTGTTGGGGCTGATTCTACCTCTACTGCACTAGATAAGACAGACAATTTTGATGTAGCTGCCTGCATCCAGTTGTTGAGGCTGGATAAGGTTTGAGAAACTCATAGTGCAGTCTGAGGGTAAGTGGAAGACGAGGGCACGGATAGAGGCATAGTGATGGATGGCCCAAATGAAGGAGGAGGCATGGCAGTTGAAGAACCCTCTATTGTGGAAGGCTCTGACCCTGTGGCCACTACCCTTGGCTCTTGAGCCTGGCCAATAGAGGTAGTGACTTTTCCTTTGGCCTTCGGGTTGTCTGCTCCGTGAAGGTTGAGCCAGGAGAAGGGCTTCTTTGGCTTTACCTTTGTGTCATAGTGCCTCCTCTCTACCCCTTGGTCCTCGAGATACATAGTGATGAAGTTCGGGTATGGGTAGGACCTTTTCTTCTTTTCTGGTTGCTTTGGAGATGTATTGGGACATGAGGTTCCCCACATTGATTGGAAACCCCGCCATGATGGAAGCTATTAGGATCGCACGGGAGAGTAGGATGACAGTATCATGTTGGGAGGGGTCAAGTCGGCTGCATACAAATGTTCCCTTTGGCTTCAAAGCTGAGGGTGTATCTGGCGATTGGGACTCCAGCTATGAGCCAGGCCGGCGTTGTCCCTGGGATGGCTATTACTTCAACTAGCCAAGGACAGGTTGCTTCATCAAGGGCCACCTTCTCCAAATACTGTACTGCTTCCACATTCTCAAAACCGGCATATTTGTTCAAAGTGTCTCCATCAAACAGTATCTTCAATTTTCGTACCTTTGTCACAGTGGTGCCTTTTTTTATGTGGGAAACATTAGCGTAGAACTCCTTGACAAGGTACTCATTTGCGTCTGTCACTTTGCTGGTGAAGTACTTCCAACCTTTTCTTTCATCAAACTGTTTCTTGACATTTGGATTGTGAGGCATGAGATCTCTTTCTATGAATTGTCGTTAAAGGGTGAGCGACCTTTGTGGCCACCATTCCCGGAATTTTAGGTAGACCTTCTCACTCACGAACCTTTCAGCCCACACCCCGGGCTTCCTTGACCTGGCTAACCCTCTCCCCCCCCCCCTACACACACACACATAGGTATCACCTCATCTCCCGTCATCCGGTACCTCGTCTTCATCATCAACATTAATGGGAGCAGTTGTTGAGGCCTGAGTTGTAGCAGGTGGGGAAGAGTGTTCTGATGCCTCACTACCTCCTTCTGAGCCATCAGACGACTCAGAAGAGGAGGTAGGTTGATTGATTTGGGGGAACGGTTGTGATTGAGCCTCTGGTTGTTGTGTAGATCCCCCCTCCGAAACCTCCCGGGATGGGAGAGATTCACTTGTGTATGAGGATTCGGCAGGAGGTCTGGTGAGGGTTGCCTTTTTGCTTATAATTTTCTAAGCTACTAAGGGTAAGGCTTGCTTGCCTTTTCCCCGGCCTCGGGAAGATTCTGCCCTCCCTTTTGATTTTTCTTCTCCACCACGAGATCACGCCATTTTCAACAACACACAAGTAGTGAAAGATCATTAGAATTGAGGTTCAATTAATCTATAAAGCAGTAAAGAAAAAATGAACAACAATGATTCTCAGAATAGGGCACCGCGGACCGCGAAAAAGTGAACGCGGCCGCGAAGAGGTCAGATTCAGACTACTGACTCTCTGATCTTGAACAAACGCTGACCGCGAAAAACTAGACGCGGCCGCGAATGGCCAAACGCGGACAGCAAAAAAATGAACGCGGACTCGAAAGCTATTAACAGACTCTCTGAAGTTCAAAAATGTGGACCGCGTAAACTTGAACGCGGCCGCGAGGGACCAACTACGGACAGCCTAAAAGTGACCACGGCCGCAAAACTCTCATCAATACTCAGTAATTCAAAGCTAGGGTTTTGCGGACCGCAAAAAATTGATCGCGGCCGCGAAATTCAAAAGAGACTGGTATTGATGAACACTTTAACCTAGGGCTTTCACTAATTACCTCAGAATTGTACAAATTGATCATGCAAAGTTACTAACCCAACCCCCATTAAGCTTACAAACACTACCCACTTGTATCAGAACAAGAATTAATCATTAATTTGACACTATGACATGCATCTAACCTTAACTAAAAAGAAAATTTAAAATAAAGAGAAAAGAAAAGAAAAGAGGAAGATGAAATCACATCATAGAATTGAACATACCAATTTTAAAATTGTAGTAGGAAATTAACTCTTAATGTGAATGAGATGAAAATTGAGAACATGATGAGATGAAAAGTGCTTTTTGTGCGGTGAAACATTTGGGTTCGAAAAGTGTAAAATGTTTAAGGAACCCTTATTTATACTAATCAAATGTGGAATCCACCATCTTACCTGAGCGCGGTCGCGAAGTTCTTTCGCGGTCCGCACTATGTTATCTTATGTAGACCAACTTCAAGCAAATGGACGCGGTCCGCGGAATCTTGGTCGCGACCGTAAAATTCATCGCGGTCCGCCAAAATATGAATGCGGCCGCGAACTCTGAAGAATTTTTGACAATCCAACATCAGAGAGTTGGCATTTTTCTCTTTTCAATTACGCGTCCTCGGAAAAAAATGTGCGGCCGCGAAGTGTTCACGCGGTCCGCGAAATTTTAGGCGCGGTATGCAAACTTCTAACACTTAGCCAAATTTTTCCCTATCAAAATCCTGCACTGCACAACCAATTCCTACACAAACTTCACAACCAGTTAGTCCAAAACAATGCCTAATATAAGAAGTAAATCAAAAGAAACAAAAACACATGGGTTGCCTCCCAAGAAGCACCTGATTTAATGTCACGGCACGACGCATGTTACCATCATCTCTTGAAATGGATCAAGGCCACCACGTGGATGTCATCAAACTTGCCAAGGTAGTGCTTCACTCGGTGCACATTAACTCTAAATATCTCACCATTCTGGTTTTTCAAATCTAGAGCACCAAACGGAGTTACATGCACCACTTCAAAAGGGCCACTCCACTTTGACTTGAGCTTTCCCGGAAACATCCGTAACGGAGAGTTGAATAGAAGAACCAATTCACCCTCCTTGAATTCTTTGTTTCGGATATATATGTCATGTAAGTACTTCATCTTGTCCTTATACAAGGATGAGCTGGAATAAGCAGGGAATCGAAACTCATCAAGTTCATTTAGTTGCTCTACCCAGAGATTGGCAGCTACATCCCATTCAAGGTTCAACTTCTTCAGTGCCCACATGGCCTTGTTCTCTAATTCAATCGAAAGATGGCATGCCTTCCCAAATACCAACCGGTACGGAGACATACCAATTAGAGTCTTGTAAGTTGTACGATAGGCCCATAAAGCATCGTCAAGTTTCCTTGACCAATCAGTCCAGTATGCATTGACAGTCTTGGATAATATGCTCTTTATCTCCCTGTTGGAGACCTCAATATGTCCACTTGCCTGGGGTGATAAGGGGTTGACACCTTATGATTGACACTATACTTGGAAAGTAAAGTGTCGAAGGCTTTGTTCAAAATGAGAACCCTTATCACTAATGAAAACTCTTGGGGTGCCAAACCTTGTGAAGATATTTTTCTTTATCTTTGTTACCACACTTTGTGCCTCATTATTGGGCAAAGCCACCACTTCAACCCATTTGAAAACATAATCAACAGCAACCAGAATATAAGTATTACCACATGAACTCACAAATGTCCCCATGAAGTCGATGCCCCACACATCAAAAATATCAATCTCAAGAATAGTGGTGAGGGGCATTTCATTCTTCTTGGAAATTCACCAGCTCTTTGGCACTCATCACAACGCCTAACAAGCTTGCTAGCATCTTTGTACAAGGCAGGCCAATAGAATTCACAGCTTAGAACCTTTGTAGCAGTTCTCGCTCCACCATGATGACCACCATAGGGCGATAATCGAAAGCTTCAAGGATACTCAATTGCTCTTCTTCCGGAACATATCTTCGGATAACACCATCATTGCAGATCTTGAAAAGATATGGCTCGTCCCAATAATAATTCAAGCAGTACCGTTTGGGCTTCTTCTTTGGTTAGAAGAGAGCTAACTCGGGACAATGTCGATCACAAGAAAGTTAGCCACATCGGCGAACCAAGGCATCCCATTAAAAGACACGGAGAAGAGTTGTTCATCCGGAAACGAATCATTTATCTCGAGGCCATCATGGAGCCTCCCCTCCTCTTCCTAGGGGGACAAGTGGTCCGCCACTTGATTCTCACTCCCTTTTCGGTCGATGATTTCAAGGTCAAACTCTTGCAGAAAAAGAACCCATCTCATCAACCTAGCCTTGGGGTCTTTTTTGGTCATCAAGTAACGAAGTTCCACGTGATCAGTGTGCACAATCACTTTGGCACCCATGAGGTATGGCCTGAACTTTTCCATGGTGAAGACAATGGCTAATTACTCTTTCTCGGTTACTGTATAGTTGACTTGGGCGTCGTTCATCATTTTGCTTGCATAATAGACCGGATGAAATATCTTGTTGATCATTTGCCCTAAAATCTCTCCTACCGCAACGTCGCTAGCATCACACATGAGCTCAAATTGTAAGCTCCAATTGGGTGCTATAATGACGGGAGTGGTAGTCAATCTATACTTGAGAAGCTCAAAAGCATTCATGCAATCATCATTGAACACAAACTTTGCATCTTTTTCCAACAACTTGCACAATGGGTTCACCACTTTTGAGAAATCCTTGATGAACCTTCGGTAAAAAACCCCGTGACCAAGAAAGCTCCTCACTCCCTTGATGGAAGTAGGAGGAGGGAGTTTTGAAATCACTTCACTTTTTGCTTTGTCCACTTGAATATCGTTCTTTGAGATCATATGGCCGAGGACAATGCCCTAATCGATCATAAAGTGGCACTTTTTCCAATTAAGCACTAAGTTGGTCTCTTCACATCGGGCCAACACTTTGTCAAGATTATCCAAGCATTCTTCAAAAGAGTCCCCCATAACACTGAAATCATCCATGAACAATTCGAGTAAGTCCTCCACCATATCCATAAATATGCCATCATACACCGCTAAAAGGTAGTGGGTGCATTACACAAACCAAACGGCATACGAGATAATGCAATTATGCCATACGGACATGTGAAGGTTGTTTTATCTTGGTCTTCAGGTGCAATGAGAATCTGGTTGTACCCGTAGTACCCATCCAAAAAGAAATAATAAGCACTCCCGGCAAATCTATTTAACATTTGATCAAGAAAGGGCAATGGAAAATGGTCTTTGCGGCCACTTTGTTCAGCTTTCTATAATCCATGCATACCGTCCAACTGGTGACCATTCTCGTGGGAATCAACTCATTTTTCTCATTTGTGATCACAGTCATACCCCCCCCCCCCCCCCTTCTTCAGGACACATTGTACCGGCGAAGTCCATGAACTATCCGAAATGGGGTACACAACTCCTGCATCAAGCCATTTGATAATTTCTTTCTTTACGACCTCTTGCATGGCCCCATTCAACCTTCTTTGATGTTCCACGGAGGGTTTCGCATCTTCCTCCAGTATGAATTTTTGCATGCAAAAGGCGGGGCTTATACCTTGAATGTCAACCAAAGTCCATCCTATTTCCTTCTTCCTACTTTGAAGCACCGCAAGGGTGGAGTCTACCTGCACGTTAGTTAACCACGAAGAAAGAATAACAGGTAATGTGGAACAAGGGCCTAAGAACTCATACCTGAGGTGTGAAGGCAAAGGCTTCAACTCCAATGTTGGTGGCTCCTCAATTGAGGGCTTTGTTGGTAGAGTCTTCCGGTTTTCAAGGTCCAAGAAAGTTTACGGGGCCCATATGTGTAGGAAACCATTCCTTGTAAAGCATTAGAACATTCTACCAAGCCTTCCTTCTCATCCTCATCATGATTCAATAACACAGCTTCCAAAGGGTCTTCCACATTGATCATAGCACTCGTGTCATCAACAATCACCTCCGTCACAAGATCCACAAAAAAGCATACTTCGTTGCTATTAGGCTACCTCATTGATTTGCACACGTGGAACACAACTTTTTCATCGCCCACCCGGAAGGTTAGCTCCCTAGCTTCCACATCAACTAATGCCTTCCCTGTTGCTAGGAAAGGTCTCCCCAATATGATTGGCACCTCATAGTCAACTTCGCAGTCGAGAATCATAAAGTCTGCGGGAAGAATGAACTTGTCGACCCGAACTAGCACATCATCAATTATCCCCAACGGCCTCTTCATTGTCCGGTCCGCCATTTGCAACCTCATGGAAGTAGGTCTTGGTTTCCCAATACCCAATGTCTTGAACACAGAATATAGCATCAAATTAATACTCGCTCCCAAATCACACAAGGCTTTGGCAAAATCGGCACTACCAATAGTGCATGGAATTTTAAAGGCACCGGGATCTTCTAGCTTTGGAGTTATGGAATGCACAATGTCACTCACTTGATGTGTCATTTTGATAGTCTCACAATTCATACAACTCTTCTTTGTTACCAAGTCTTTCATAAATTTGACATATCCCGGCATTTGTTCGAGAGCTTCAACCAAAGGCACATTGATGGAGAAGCTTTTTAATGATATCAACGAATTTCTTGAATTGGTTTTCATTGTTTTTCTTGGCTAGCCTTTGAGGATACGGTGGAGGACGCATTGGCAAAGGATCCCTGGCTTTGGTCATTACCGTTTCCAGTGTGTCTATCACATGATCCCTAGACGGGTTCACATCATTTTGAGTCTCCTCCATGGAGTTATCTATGTCTATCCTCACCTCATCATTCACATTCTCATCATTCACTTGCACATCAATGCTTGGTTAATCATCATCTTACAACACAACATCATCACTCACAATCTTCTTTGGATCAGAGGTACTAGCAACACCACCTCTACCACTTCTTGTGGTCACCGCCATAGCATGGCCCATATTGTTCCTACCCTTTGGGTTTACTACCGTATCACTTGGTAGTGCCCCCTTAGTGCGAGTATTCAACGCTTGAGAAATTCAACCCATTTGTACTTCCAAGTTGTGGATAGAAGTATTGTGGGAGGTTATTTTGGCATCGGAGTCGGCATTTCTTTCCATCATTTGCTTGAACATTCTTTCTATCCGCCCCATCTCATTGTTTGAAGAGCTTTGCCCTTGAGACGGATATGGAGGCGTGTTGTTGGGTTATTGATACATCAGGGGCCTTTGAAAGCCCGACCCCTAGTTGTCTTGGTTATTATTATTCCAACCCCCTTGGTTTCCATTGCCTCCCTAATTGTTATTGTTGTTTCCACCTCAATTGCCTTGGTTATTTCCTTGATTCCCCCAATTTTGATTGTTGTTCCCCCAATTATTCTGATTGTTGTTGTTGTTTCCACTGTTCCAATTCCCTTGGCCTTGGTTGCCCCAATTTTGATTGTTTCCTTGTGATCTCCATTGTTGATATGGAGCATTGCTCCGTTGACCTTGGTAGTTATTGGCATATAAAACTTCCTCACTTTGATCATCATAAGAATCGTCTTGATTGTAACCACTACCACTTTGCTCAAACTGATCTTGATTGTTTTGCACTTGTTGACCACGTTGTCTCCTCTTGTTGACCATTACATTCACCTCTTCCGTGGCATTTACTTGCTTTGGTCCCTGAACTTGATGGAGTTGAGCCTTTGCTAACTGATTCATAGTAGTTGTCAACTCTGCTATGGCTTGTCTGCGATCATGAAGTTCCTTGTGAAGATGGATGATATTAGGGTCACCCTGAGGAACGTTTGCCCGACTTTGCCAAGATAAGGAGGTGTCTGCCATCTCATCTAGTATTTCACATGCTTCTGAATATGGCGTGTTCATGAAGTTACCCCCTGCCAGCTGATTCACCACACACTGGTTGGTCGTGTTGATACCCCTATAAAATGTCTGCTGGATCATTACTTCAGTCATATCATTATTGGGGCATTCTTTTACCATTGTCCGGTACCGCTCCTAGATTTCATGTAAGGGTTCATTTGGCTCTTGTTTGAAGGCTAAGATCTCATCCCTCAATGTTACTATATGTCCCGGAGAGAAACATTTTGCTAACTTTTCAGCCAACTCATCCCAAGTGGTGATGGAATGGTTGGGTAGCCTCTCGAGCCAATCCAAAGCCTTCCCTCTAAGTGAAAAGCCTTTATCTCAGAGCGTCCTTAGATACATTCATCTGCTTGCTCCCCAGCATGTGTCTACAAAACCTTTGAGATGCTTGTATGCATTCTGATGGGGAGCTCCGGTGAAGAAACCCCTTTGCTCCAATAGAGTAAGCATGACATTGGTTGTTTGAAAATTGCCCGCCCAAATCCGGGGCGGGACAATTGCACTTACGTAGCCTTCATTGGGTAGCACCCGGTGTGCTGCCCTTGGAGGAGGTGGGGGAGGGTTTGGCACGTTGTCATGAAGCGGGCGGCCTCTTCTTTGGACTTGAGGTTCTAGATTAACCTCATCGGCATCATTGTCATCTACCTCCTCTTCTAGAGGAATATGTCCGAGAGCTTCATTATGAGCCATTTGGTTCCTAAAGCAATTGACACACAAAAATTAGAAAAACGGAAGTGTCCGAGAGCTTCATTATGAGCCATTTGGTTCCTAAAGCAATTGACACACAAAAATTAGAAAAACGGAAGTGTCCGAGAGCTTCATTATGAGCCATTTGGTTTCTAAAGCAATTGACACACAAAAATTATAAAAACGGAAGTGTCCGAGAGCTTCATTATGAGCCATTTGGTTTCTAAAGCAATTGACACACAAAAATTAGAAAAATGGAAGGAAAGAAAAATAATACACACAAATAGTTAGATAGATAGCTAAGACCGTCTAACTCCCCGGCAATGGCGCCAAAAATTTGATCGGTGCCAAACCTACACCACTATAGAGTAGCGAGGATGGTCGATGCAGTTTTACCCAACAAGGTCGGGATCGATTTCCATAGGGAGTTAATTGATTTGGAATTAGGTATCTATCGAAATCTATTTGACTTGGGCGTCGTTCATCATTTTGCTTGCATAATAGACCGGATGAAATCTCTTGTTGATCATTTGCCCTAAAATCGCTCCTACCGCAACGTCACTAGCGTCACACATGAGCTCAAATGGTAAGCTCCAATTGGGTACTATAATGATGGGAGTGGTAGTCAATCTATACTTGAGAAGCTCAAAAGCATTCATGCAATCATCATTGAACTCAAACTTTGCATCTTTTTCCAACAACTTGCACAAAGGGTTCACCACTTTTGAGAAATCCTTGATGAACCTTCGGTAAAACCCCACGTGAGCAAGAAAGATCCTCGCTCCCTTGACGGAAGTAGGAGGAGGGAGTTTTGAAATCACTTCACTTTTTTCTTTGTCCACATGAATATCGTTCTTTAAGATCTTATGGCCGAGAACAATGCCCTCATCGACCATAAAGTGGCACTTTTTCCAATTAAGCACTAAGTTGGTCTCTTCACATCGGGCCAACACTTTGTCAAGATTATCCAAGCATTCTTCAAAGGAGTCCCCCACAACACTGAAATCATCCATGAACAATTCGAGTAAATCCTCCACCGTATCCATTAATATTCCATCATACACGCTAAAAGGTAGTCGGTGCATTACACAAACCAAACGGCATACGAGATAATGCAATTATGCCATACGGACATGTGAAGGTTGTTTTATCTTGGTCTTTAGGTGCAATGAGAATCTGGTTGTACCCGTAGTACCCATCCAAAAAACAATAATAAGCACGCCTGGAAAATCTATTTAACATTTGATCAAGAAACGGCAATGGAAAATGATCTTTGCGGTCACTTTGTTCAGCTTTCTATAATCCATGCATACCCTCCAACCGGTGACTGTTCTCGTGGGAATCAACTCATTTTTCTCATTTGTGATCACAGTCATACCCCCCCCCCCCCC
>ML280589.1:1143-33043 GCA_005239495.1 Nicotiana undulata
ATGCATTCATTCTTGTTGCCATTGATCATTTTACTCGCTTGCTAGGTTAGTTTATATTTTTGCATTTAGCTATAAACAATTATCAAAAACCCAAAATCTTAATCATTTGGCATTGCGCGATAAGTGATAACTCTCTAGCATTCCTAATCGCCCTCATATTGTTCTCTGTGGGATTCGACCCCAACCTTGTTGGGTTACTATATTTGACAATGATCGCTTGCACTCTTTTAAGGTGTAAATTGAGCATATCAATGGTTGGAGGATGTTCTTTGATGGAGCAGCAAATTTCAAAGGAGTCGGCATTGGAGTCGTATTGGTATCGTAAACTGGCCACATTATCTGGTATCTGCTAAACTCATATTTTCCCTACACCAACAACATGGCAGAGTATGAATCTTGCATCTTAGGGATCAACATGGCCATCTACATGAATATTCAGGAGCTACTGGTAATCGGCGATTCAGATTTGCTTATAGACCAGGTACAAGGAGAATGGGCCACCAAAAATTCCAAGATATTGCCATATCTGCACCATGTGTAGGAATTGAGAAAGAGGTTCACAAAGATAGAGTTCCGACATGTTCCCAGGATTCAGAACGAGTTTGCCGATGCATTGGCCACTTATTCATCCATGATACAGCATCCCGACAAAAACTTCATTGATCATATCCCAGTAAGGATCCATAGCCAACCGGCATATTGTGCCCATGTGGAAGATGAAACAGACGGGAAGCCTTGATTCCACAATATTAAGAAATATTTGGCAAAAGGAGAATACCCAGAGCATGCAAATCATACTCAGAAATGCACGCTTCGGAGGTTATCTAACAGTTTCTTCGATAGCGGAGGAACCCTATACATAAGAACTTATGATTTGGGATTGTCGAGGTGTGTCGACGCAAAAGAAGCTTCTAAACTACTTGAAGAGATACATGTTGGGACCTGTGGACTGCATATGAATGGCTTTGTCTTAACCAAGAAGATACTTAGGACCGGTTATTTCTGGATGACCATGGAGACCGATTGTATCCAGTATGTCCGAAAATGCTACCAATTTCAAGTACATGCAGACATGATAAAATTGTCGCCGAATGATCTCAATACAACAAGCTCACCTTGTCCATTCGCCTCCTGGGGAATGGATGTCCATGGTCCAATCGAGCCCACCGCCTCAAATGGGCCCTGATTCATCTTGGTAGCTATTGATTACTTCACCAAATGGGTCAAAGAAGCATCTTACAAGGCAGTGTTTAAGAAAGTCGTGGCAGATTTTGTCCGCGACCGGATTGTTTGTCGGTTCGGAGTTCCAGAATCAATCATCACCGACAATGCTTCCAATCTCAATAGTGATCTGATGAAGGCCATGTGTGAGACTTTCAAAATCAAGCACAAGAATTCCACTACCTATAGACCTCAGATGAACGGAGTTGTGGAAGCTGCCAACAAAAACATCAAGAAGATATTGAGAAAGATGGTAGAAAATCACAAACAATGGCATGAGAAGCTTACATTCGCTTTATATCGCCCCATAATTCGCACATCAACTGGGGAAACTCCCTACTTACTGGTTTATGGTACTGAAGTTGTAATTCCTGCTGAAGTGGAGATTCAGTCTTTGAGAATCATACGAGAAGTTGAGCTTAGCGATGTAAAATGGATAAGGAACCATTATGAGTATCTAGCATTCATAGACGGAAAAAGGATGAATGCAGTGTGTCACGGGCAACTCTATCAGAACAGAATGTCCAGAGACTTCAACAAAAGAGTCAAGCTGAAACAGTTCACACCGGGGCAGCTGGTGTTGAAGAATTTCTTTCCACATCAAGATGAAGCCAAAGGGAAATTCTCACCCAACTAGAAAGTCCCTTACATGGTCCACGGGGTATTGACAGGAGGATCTCTCATACTTGCAGGAATGGACGGAGAAGTCTGGCCAAAACCGATCAACTCAGATGCAATCAAGCGATACTATGGGTAACTCTTTATGCTTTCCTCATATGATGTAAATTGAACTATGCTTGACCTGATTCCCATTTAAGAGGGGATACGTAGGCAACCATGTGGGTTCGGTCACAATTCAATAAAAATCTGATTTTCCCACCATAATCAGAAACTGGGGCAGAATTTTGAGGAGGACCTTCAAAATTCGGAAGCAAGTACAACCGATCGCAGCATGTACAACAATCAGAGATGTTTATCCACCTAACTGGGGCAGAAGTTTTAGGAGGACCCTCAAAATTCTATAGCAAGAAAAGTTGCAATGTCTCAGATTATGTCGCAGTCGTTGGTTCATTTAACCAATTTCATAAAATAATATATTTACTACGTTTTTTAAAACTATGCATGCTTGCTTGTGAAATAACTCTATTTAGCAAACGCTACCCCCAATGATTTGAGCAGGATCTTCAGACCGAGAAAAGCAAGACAAGCAAGACGACGGAGGCACGAACCGACCTCCCTTTTTTACAGAACTCACAATTTTTCTATGGTTGCAGAAGCGAAGAATATACATGCCTCGAAGTCACAATCTTCATAACAACCGCGATACTGAAATCTACTACCAGCTAAGAAAACCCTGCTATCATCTGCTATTTATTCTATTTCTTGCATGGGACTAAGTCATGTCCCACATCTTGCATGAGACTAAGCTCTGTCTCCATCAACATGAGGCTAATCCCTGCCTCCATATCTGCATAAGGCTAAACTCTGCCTTTATCTTGCATGGGACTAAGACATGTCCCACATCTTGCATGAGACTAAGCTCTGTCTCTATCTGCATGAGGCTAAGCCCTGCCTCCATATCTGCATAAGGCTAAACTTTGCCTTCATCTTGCGTGGGACTAAGCCCTGTCCCACATCTTGCATGAGACTAAGCTTTGTCTCCATCTTGCACGAGCTTAAGCCATGCCTCTATATCTGCATAAGGCTGAACTATGCCTTCATATTGCATGGGACTAAGCCCTATCCCACATCTTGCATGAGACTAATCTCTCTCTCCATTTGCATGAGTGATAACTAGGATTTGTACCTTGTTTTCTGCCTTTTCTTGCTTAAGTTTTGGTTATAATTGTACAAAAAATGGCCCCAAAAGCTTATGTGTTGTGCTTGTTGCAGGATTGAGCCAAAAATGATGACAATCAGTCAAGAATCTGCTCGAAAGTGAGTGAATCTTGCACAAGTACCAAGAACAACAAGATGCCTACTCAAGTGCCCACCGCGATCGCAGTCCATTCTCCGCGGACCGCGGTGGTGAAGTTCAGAGAGTCAATTCAAAGTCCAAGTGACCACCACGGCCGCGGTCCAATCTTTGCAAACCGCGGTGGTAAGGTTCAAAGAAAGGAATTCCAAGACAAAATCCACCGCGGCCGCGGTCCAATCTTCCCGGACCGCGGTGGCATGATTCAGAGACCTATTTTGAATGGCAAAAGGCACCGCGGCCGCGGTCCATTTCCCGCGGTCTGCGGTCAAGAGTTTCAGAGACATAGTGGCTGAACAATAAAGCAGCCCACCATGGACCGCGATCGCTTTTACGTGGTCCGCGGTAGCCCCGCAGGGGTATTTTTGTCCGGAATTTCGGTTGGGTATAAATAGCTTCTTTTGTAATTTTTTTAGGTTAAGCTTTGTATCAGCGATAGTAGCAACTCGTGAAGACTGTTCCTTTACGTCTTTTTGCTATTTTCTTGAGATTTTAACCTTGAATCATTTTGGTTTATGTTATAAATCATTAATATGGGTTTTACTTCATCTCTTTCATTGAATTTATCTTTGATTATGAGTAGCTAAACCCATTAGCTAGGGTTGTGGCTCAACCCTAGTGTGGGTATTTAATGGGTTTCTAAAATTGGGGCTTGGATGTTTATGGGTGTTTGTTATTTGGGCTAATTTAGGGTTTTCTTACTATAATTAGTGGTTTCAAACACTAATTGACCTTCAATTGACTTGGGTCCTTCTTGAGAAAGAGGACTTGAGTCTAGAAAATTGGTCCAACAATGAATTGGGACAAAATCAAGAGATTGGTAGTCCCGATCAATGGGTTGAATCCAGAGATGGTAAAACCCTACTTGAGTCCTAATTAACGGGTTAAACCTCGAGAGAGTAATACCCTACATGAACCTAAATTGCTTGCTTATTTGACACCCAATTGGCCTCGAGAGAGGTAATTAGGGCAAAGCCACTCAAACTACCGAGAGGTATAGAGTGCGCAATTTCGTGCATTGGTTATATTATTATCCCTTCGTTAACATCTTTGCCTTAGAAATTGGAATCCGCTAAATACTCACCTAGGTGATAGTCATAACCCTAGTGCCTTTATCCTTTTAGAAAACAACTTCAAAAACAAATTAGTTAGTTAAATTGTAGTCAACATAGTATAAATCATAGTTGTAGTTTGAAAATCAACAAAATATGAGAAGTGTAATTAGAAACACGAGACACTACTAGATCACATAGACACTCACTCCAAATATTAACTCCCGGAGGAATTGATCCCGACCTATTGGGTAAAAGCTGTACCGACCCTCGTCTTCCCACTCTTTAGTAGTGAGGGTGATAGCCGATCACTTTTTGGCGCCGTTGCCGGGGAGTTATACAGTGTTGATTATCTACATGGATAGTAGTGTTAAGTGTTTTTCTTTCCTTTTTCTATTAACGTGTTTGTGAATCATTTCAGTTCTTATGCCGGATCCATTGGGAAACATCGTGGAAGAGGTATATGACAACCAAGAAGAGGAAATAAACCAAGTACCTCCTCCCAGGCGAGGCCGACCGTCCAATATTAATGAGGACAATCAGGATCCTCCTCCACCTCCTGCTGCTAGAGCTGCCCCTCGGGTTCTTCCAAACGAGGGGTATGCTAGTGCCATTGTCCCGCCGAGGATTCGGGCGGGAAAATATTCAGATAACAAATGTGATGATTACCCTTTTGGATCAGAGGGGTTATTTCACCGGATCTGCGCACCAGAATGCTTATAAACATCTAAAGGGCTTCGTGGATACCTGTTGGGGTAGAAAGCAGACGAATGTCTCAAAAGATGCATTGAGACTTCGGTTATTCCCCTTCTCTCTTCGAGAGAAGGCTCTTGACTAGCTCGAGCGGCTTCCCAACCACTCAATATCTACTTGGGATGAGCTTGCGGACATATTCATTGCTAAATTCTTTTCACCAAGTCATATGAAGAATAGAAAACATGTTCAAGCAGATGATGGAGCGAAATGCAGACTCCGATGCTCAGTTGGCCTCCCACAATACCCCTATTAGGAACCTCGAAGTACAAATGGGCCAAATTTCTCATGCCTTAAACACACGCCCAAAGGGTGCACTACCGAGTGATACGGTGGTGAACCCTAAGGGTGGGAAAAATAACAATATCGATCACGCCATGGCGGTGACCACGAGAACTGGAAAAGGTGGTGAAGCGAGTACTTCTAGGCAAAAGAAGATTGTTGTTAATGATGATGAAATGCCCAATGAAGAGTTACCGGTTGAAGTTGAGCATGTGGTGGATGAGCCAACTACAAGTGAGGTGAGAATTTATATACAAGATGATGGGGAGGATTTAGAAAGGGACGTGAACCCGTCTAGGGAACACGTTATTGATATGCTGGAACCGGTGGTCTCACAAACCAAGGCACCATTGCCTAGGCCACCTCCTCCTTACCCTCAACGGTTGGCCAAACAAAAGAAAGAGACTCAATTCAAGAAGTTTATTGATATGATGAAGGGTCTCTCCATCAATGTCCCGTTGGTTGAATCCTTGGAACAAATGCCCGGATACGCTAAGTTCATGAAAGACTTAGTCACTAAAAAGCGTTCCATGGAATGTGAAACCATCAAGATGACTCACCAAGTGAGTGCTATAGTTCATTCCATGGAACAAAAACTTGAAGATCCGGGAGCTTTTACCATTACTTGCACAATCGGGAGTGCGGACTTTGCCAAAGCCTTGTGTGATCTTGAGGCGAGTATTAACTTGATGCCATACTCAGTTTTTAAACCTTTGGGAATTGGGAAACCTAGGGCGACCTCTATGCATTTGAAAATGGCGGATAGGTCGATGAAGAGGCCCTTAGAGATAATTGATGATGTGCTAGTGCGGGTGGACAAATTTATATTTCCCGCGGATTTTGTCATTCTGGACTGTGAAGTTGATTATGAGGTCCCCATTATCTTGGGAAGGCCCTTCCTTGCCACGGGGAAGGCCTTGGTTGATGTAAAAGCTGGGGAGCTCACTTTTTGAGTGAGCAATGAGAAGGTGGTCTTTCATGTGTGTAAATCAATAAAGCAGCCCAACAGTGCAGAAGTATGCTCCTTTATGGACCTCGTAACTGAGGTTATTATTGATGATGCAAGTTCTTTGATCCATGTTGATGATCCGGTGGAGGTGGCCTTATTGAATCATGAGGACTCCGTGGTAGATGGTGTTCTTGAAAGTACCAATGCCTTCAAGGCATGGGTTCTTACTCCTATGGTCCCAGAAAGCTATCATTGGATTTGGAGAACTAGAAGACTCCACCAACAAATGTGCTAAGGAGGAAGAAGAAAGCAATAGGATGGACTCTTGCGGATATTCAGGGTATTCGCCCCGCCTTTTTCATGCACAAAATCATATTGGAGAATGGAGCAAAGCCCTCCGTGGAACATCAAAGGAGAGTCAACGAGGCAATGCAAGAGGTGGTGAAGAAGAATATCATAAAATGGCTCGATGTGGGTGTTGTCTATCCACTTTCAGATAGCGCTTGGCCTTCTCCGGTCCAATGAGTTCCGAAGAAGGGTGGAATGATAGTGATCCATAATGACAAAAATGAGCTCATTACCACAAGAACGGTCATCGGATGGTGGGTGTGTATGGACTACCATAAGCTCAACAAAGTGACTCGCAAGGACCATTTTCCCTTGCCATTCTTGGATCCAATGTTAGATAGGCTTGCGGATCGGGCTTTCTACTATTTTCTTGATGGGTATTCTGGTTATAATCAAATTTTGATTGCCCCGAAGGATCAAGAGAAGACCACTTTTACGTGTCCATATGGTACTTTTGCCTTCGCCCGTATGCCGTTTGGTCTTTGCAATGCACCCGCCACTTNTTTCCTTGAGGTGTTTATGGATCACTTCAGTGTAGTAGGGGATTCCTTCGATGAGTGCTTGAGTAATCTTGACAAAGTCCTTGCTCGCTGTGAAGAAACCAATTTGGTGTTGAATTGGGAAAAGTGCCACTTTATGGTGGAAGAAAGTATAATTTTGGGCCATAAGATCTCAAGGAGTGGTATTGAGGTTGATAAAGAAACAATTGAAGTGATCTCTAAGTTTCCACCACCAACTTCGGTTAGAGGAGTCCGGAGCTTCCTTGGTCACGCTGGGTTCTATCGGCGTCTCATTAAGGACTTCTCTAAGGTGGTAAATCCTTTGTGCAAGTTGCTTGAGAAAGATGCCAAATTCCATTTTGATGAGCATTGCATGCATGCCTTTGGATTGTTGAATCACAAGCTCACCACAACTCCTATCATCACGGTGCCGGATTGGAGCTCGCCCTTCGAGCTTATGTGTGACTCTAGCGATGTAGCTGTGGGTGCTGTGTTGGGCAAGGGGGTGAACAAGATTTTTCACCCTATCTATTATGCTAGCAAAATGATGAACTCGGCTCAAATGAATTACACTGTCACAGATAAAGAGCTTTTGGCAATAGTCTTTGCTATGGAGAAATTTCGTCCTTATTTGATGGGTGCCAAGGTCATAGTTCACATTGACCATGCGGCACTCCGGTATCTCATGACCAAAAAGGATTCCAAAGAGAGAATCATGCGTTGGGTATTGTTGCTTCAAGAATTCGACTTGGAGATTATGGATAGAAAAGGAAGTGAAAACCAAGTGGCCGACCATCTTTCTCGATTGGAGAAGCAAGGTCGAACTTGTGATGGGCTTGAAATCAATGAAAGTTTCCCCGACGAGCAACTTCTGTCGGTGTCAATGCAAGAATTTCCATGGTTTGCCGACATCGCCAACTATCTTGTCACGGGGGTTGTCCCTTGTGAGCTCTCTTCTAACCAAAGGAAGAAGCTTAGGAGGGATAGCATGGACTTCTATTGGGATGAGCCATATTTATTCAAGATTTGCACTGATGGGGTCATCCGGAGATGTGTACCGGAAGAAGAACAAAGGTCGATTCTTGAGTCTTACCACTCTTCACCGTATGGTGGTCATCATTGAGGGGGAAGGACTGCTTCAAAGGTCCTAAGCTGTGGTTTCTTTTGGCCTATATTGTACAAAGATGTCGGTGACCTAGTCAAAAGATGTGATGAGTGTCAAAGGGTGGGGGGAATTTCAAAGAAAGATGAGATGCCTCTAAATTCTATTCTGGAAGTGGATATTTTATGTTTGGGGTATCGATTTCATGGGCCCATTTGTGAGCTCTTGTGGGAACACATACATTCTAGTGGCGGTGGATTATGTTTCTAAATGGGTTGAAGCCGTGGCTTTACCTAACAATGAGGCCAGGAGTGTTATTGCTTTCCTCAAGAAGAGCATCTTTACAAGGTTTGGCACTCCTCGTGCTATCATTAGTGATGGGGGATCACATTTCTGCAACAAAGCTTTTGACACCTTGCTTACAAAGTATGGTGTCAATCACAAAGTCACCACCCCCTACCATTCTCAGGCAAGTGGCCAAGTGGAAGTCTCCAACAGAGAAATAAAGAGTATATTGTCAAAGAAGGTCAATGCTAATAGAACCGTGGTCTAAGAAGTTGGATGACGCTCTATGGGCTTACAGGACCGCTTACAAGACCCCGATCGGTATGTCTCCATACCAGTTGGTGTTTGGGAAAGCTTGCCATCTTCCGGTTGAGTTAGAGCACAAGGCTATGTGGGCCTTGAAAATTTTGAATTTTGAATGGGATGTGGCGGCCAATCTTCGTGTGGAGCAACTTAATGAACTAGATGAATTCAGATTCCATGCCTACTCCAGTTCGTCCTTGTACAAGGACAAAATGAAGTACCTTCATGACAACTATACTCAGGGCAAGGAGTTCAAAGTTGGTGACTTGGTTCTCTTGTTCAATTCTCGATTACGTCTGTTTCCGGGAAAGCTTAAGTCAAAGTGGAGCAGACCTTTTGAAGTGGTGTTTTTGATTCCGGTTGGTGCTCTTGATCTCAAGAACAAGAGTGGAGAGATTTTTAGAGTTAATGGGCACAGGGTCAAGCACTACCTTGGAAAGATTAATGACAGCCACGCGGTGTCAATTCTCCATCTTACATGAACTTGGTAACATGCGTCGTGCCGCGACGTTAAATCAGGTGCTTCTTGGGAGGCAACCCATGTGTCTTTATTTTTTGCTTTTCTTTGATTTTCTTGGTAATGTAGGACTCATTTTTGCACTATCTTGTTTTGGGATATTGTAGGATTATTTTGGCACATGAAATAAGCTAAGTGTGAAGAAAGCAGTTCTCTGAAGTTGGCTCTGCGGCCGCGGTCCCTTTTTCGCGGTCCACGGAGCCCTCTCATGCAACATCAACTCTATGAAGTTTGCTCTGCGGTCACGGTCCGCAGAGCCCTAGTAACATGAAGTGTATCTCTGAAGTTTCCTTCGCGGACCGCGATCGATTCTTCGCGGTCCGCGGTGACCACTTGCCATACAGCTTCTGAACATTGCATGACCACGGTCGCTTTTTCAAGGTTCGCGGTCGGTAAATGTAGTGGGTCCCAGGTTCCCTCTATAAATAGACCTTTAGGGCTTCATTTCACACTTTACGCACTTTAACTCTCCAGAGCAAAAAATTCAACTATGTAAAAGCTTCATCATTTTCAACTGCATTTCATTCATCTAATCCTCATCCAAACATCTAGTAAGTGTAATTATGATTCATTAGCTTCTTAATTTGATTATTTTATTGATTATTTTGTAGATTGTCTTCTCTTTTTCATCATTTTTTCTTTTCTAGGCCTTTAACCATGTTAGGGTTTGTTCATGTTGCTCATTTTAGACCCTTTGTATCTAATTTCACTGATTGAACACGTAGGGTTTTAACAAAATGTGCATTTGAATTTGAAAATGACTAAAAAATTTAAAACCCTAGCTTGTGGTATGAGCGCGGTCCGTGGTCATTTCTTCGCGGACCGCGGTTAATATAATCCCATCGAAGACCGTGGACCACAGTCGCTTCTTCGCGGTCCGTGGTGCTTAAACTTCAGAAAAGGGTTCTATGAATACCACCTAACCGCGGTCGCGGTCAAATTTCCGCGGTCCGCGGTACCTAGATTCAGAGAGGTCAATTGGTCAGAAGCCCTTCACTGCGGACCGTGGTCCCCCTTCTGCAACTCAACTGTCTGCTGAAATTCAACTGTGTATACATGTTCTATCCACTCCTTTGGGTACTATCAATGTTAAATTTTTTGAACTTGCAGAGAATGGTTCAATCACGAGGTGGTAGCCGTAAACCTGGTGGCAGGGGAGAGTCATCCCGGGGGAAAGGCCAAGGGACAATCAAACTGGCCCCCAAAGTCCGGCAGGCCATGAAAGAGACAAGAAAGGCAATCAGGGCAATATATAGCTGCTTCCCAATCGGGAAGTGAATATGTACCATCCGAGGGAGAATCTTCAGAATCTATACCTGAGCATTACCCAGACTTCCCGGAGAGGTTCAGGCTGACCAATGAGCCATCTGTCTCTCCCCTTGCCCCAACACCAGCCAAATCTGAGTCGTCTGAAGGCTGAGTAGCAGGGAGTGGCCACACAGACTCCACCTCACCCACAGCTTCCCTGTCCGGTGAACATTCAGGAGATGAAGCAACTGTAAATGAACCCCAAATAGGGGGTGAACCCCAAGTTGGGGGAGTGGAGAGAACAAGAAACCCGGTGGTGTGGCAAGATAGATTTGTCAGTGAGGCAGCTTTTCACCAATTCCGGGACTGGTGGCCGAAGAGAACACTGATAGTGGAGTGCAAGTTCACCACCAAAGATCTGTTGCCGGATGCAAATGAACACCTGGTAAAGGAGTTTTACACAAATTTGTCTTTTCTGAAGAAGGACTCCAAAGCTACCATGGTGAGGAATCTCACGATACCGTTTGATGGGGCTTCTTTGAATGCTTATCTGGAGATGGTGAGGTAGATGGCACACAGTAACGGGAGAAGTTGGAGGCGGGTGATGAGGACCGTTACTGGCTAGTTGAACACTTGGCCATTCCTGGTGAGACCCCTGACTGGTTGCAAGCAGGGAGGACTATTTTCAGAAGAATGTTGAATTTTGAGGCTAAGGGCTGGGAGACGTTCGTGTGCAACAGGCTTGACCCCTCCTTCCATGAAAACATCATTCCTCTCCGGCGAGCTGTATTGATTGATGCTATTATGGAGGGGTTCTCGATTAATGTCGGGAATGTCATGTCCACCGTCATCAACCGGGTGGTAAATGAAGGTGATCGAGCTTACCTTTTTCCCAACTTCTTGACTATGTATTTTGAGGATCAACAGGTGGAAAAGAGAAATTTTGATGTGAAGCTGAAAACAAAAGCCCTTTTCTTTGGGTATGATATGCAAAGTGATGACAACCGGAAGAGCAAGAAGTTCAAGGGTAAATCCATCGCTTCCACTTGCCAATCTAAAGAGCCAGTGGTTGTAGTGGAGTCTTCTCAGCCCCAGCCCGCCATACCAGAGAGTGCTCCAGGCCCCTCCACTTCAGCAGACCCAGGTATTCCTTCATCACAGGCATATCCTCTGACTGCCCACAGACTCAGTCAGTCACTTGCCAGTATCAATAACTGGATGCAGGCAGCTACGTCTAAGTTGTCTGTGCTTTCTACGTCTGTGGCAGCCCAGGCTACTCCTCCCCCACCCCAGGTACCACAGTCCATTGAGGACTCCCTCAAGGAACTTCTGGCCAACCAGAAGAATATCCTTGAGAACCAGAAGTTGATTCTGGAAGCTGTTGGTGCACACGGGAAAGCATTAAAGGATCTTACAAAGGAGACCAAGAGGCTCAAGAAGACCCGATCTTCAAAGGAGTCAGTGAAGGAGCTGAGAAAGGAGGTGGACAAGCTTAAGGCAGATCAACTTCCATTGGACCTGTTGTTTGAGGACCTAGCTGCCCAGCCAGAGCAGGAGCCAGAGCCCGATAGGCCAGCTAAGCGGAGGAGGGTGTTGCCCCGTACAGAGGGCATTCAGTTAGAGTTGGCAGACCCACCAGTGAAGGCTCAGGCTACAGAGAAGGCCATGTCCTAGGTCCAGCAGGTGGCACAGAGTGTTGAGGGCCAGTCCCCGATTCCACCATAGCCCACAGACATCACACAAGCAGACCCCACACAGACACAGGACCCCGCACAGGCTGAGGGCCAATAGGGAGTTTTTCTTTACTCTCTCTCTCCAAATATTTTTGAGCTGTTTTGCTAGAAAGCATTAAGGACAATGCTAGTTTTTTAAGTTGGGGGAGTGTCCCTATCTTTATTTTTGATTATGATGGATTATTGTATAATGCAGGCAACATTTTTCTTTTTTTTATTTTATTATGCTTTATTTTGATTTTTGGTATGTAAATAACTTTACTATTTCAGTACTTTTAGTATTTTTCACTTTTGGCATGTATATAAAGTTACTTTCCATTGTATATATTCATCCCCTTATGTATATTCGACTAAATCCTCTCATGTACATATTCATCCTATCCTACGCATTTTACTTTCCGCATTTTTCCGGTTTATAGCTTCTTATTTTTCTTTCATAGCTTCTTATTTTGAATTTTTCGCGTGCAATAAGCCTTTGGTTTTCTTAACGCCACGGTTCTTTCCAAAGGTGGAATTTGTGTGAACCGGGTGGCTCTTCCCGAGGATGGATGGTGTGACGACCTTCTTAAGGGTTTGAGTCTGTTTTTCTTTTTTGTTTCTTTTTAATAGTTAGTGAATAAAGGTTCCTCAAGAAAAGCTTCAATTGGGCCTAACACATTTGCCTTTGATCCCATGGTAAAAAACAAATCGTTGTGTTTAGGATGGTGAAAGTTGTGATATTGAGACTCTCGTGTTGGCCAATAATCATCAAGTGGTTTTTCGGGACCATTGTGTTGGTCAAAGCATGACAAAGGTCGGTGTGGGCCCCCGACTCTGTTTCTTTATCAATCACATATCTTGAGTGGTGAGAGTTTGAATTGCAAGTCCAAGTCCCGTGCCATTAGTCTAGAACTTGCCCTGAATGTTTGTCTAGGCGAAATCCTAAGTGTAGTTTGACTTGAGAAGTGATTATAGGCTCTCCTTGATCCGAATAGTGAATTGAACATTTCTATGGCCTACCAATGACAATTTCCCTAGTCAACCCACTTGAGCCTTAAACCTTTTTCTTTCAAAAACCATGCTACAAGCCTTTACCCATTTTGACCCTCTCTTGGCACCCAATATTTCCTTAGCACTAGGCAAAAGCATAAGTTTGGGGGAGAGACGAAGGATGCAATAAAGTGAAAAAGAAGGCACAAAAGAAAGAAAAGGAAAGGCAATGAAAAAGAAAGAAAAGAAACATCAAAAAGCCAAAAAGAATGAACAACCAGAAGAAATAAAGGGAATCAATGAAAGAAATGCGATTAAAGGTGTGGAATGCTTAGAAAGGAGAAAAGTGATTTGAATGAACAAAAAGGTGTGACAGTATGTCTCCCCAACCCTTCGAAAAGAATTAAATGACTCAAAGAGTCAAGAAAATGTGAAACAAAAATGAAGTGCTTAAGGAAAGATAGAACTTACTCTGACCAAATACTTCCTACCCTTGACCAAAAGACTTCATCATGTGCCCACAAAAGACCTATATGATCTCGAGTTGAATGAAACTTACATTAATGGTGACTTACATAAGGGGAAAGCCTATGGTACTTTGAGCCGGACTTGAGTATTTTCTTTGAGAGAGATGAGTGAACTCCCATTTTCCTCATTCTGAGCGTTACAATTCTAAAGTGAGGTGCTTAGGGAGAGTTGAGACGTATGAGTTTGGGTTCCACAATGACCAAAGTGGTAGTAAGAGTTTCATTGATGAGTCGTGTCAACTCTTGATGCTCTTGTGTCGCACTTGAATCCATGGTTTTAAAAACAAAGGGGTCAAATGTTGTTAATGATTCATTTGTATTAAGGGCAATTGATGCTAGAAGAGGTTACCTTAGGACAACCGAATTTTCTCGGAATTGCTAAAAAGGGGTGGGGCTTATTTTGTTTTCTTGAGGACAAGCAAAAGCTTAAGTTTGGGGGAGTTGATAACTAGGATTTTTACCTTGTTTTCCGCCATTTCTTGCTTACGTTTTGGTTATAATTGTACACAAAATGGCCCCAAAAGCTTATATGTTGTGCTTGTTGCAGGATTGAGCAAAAAATAATGACAATCAGTCAAGAATCTGCTTGAAAAGGAGTAAATCTTGCACAAGTACCAAGAACAACAAGATGCCTACCTCAAGTGCCCAACGCGGTCGCTGTCCATTCTCCGCGAACCGCGGTGGTGAAGTTCAGAGAGTCAATTCAAAGGCCAAGTGACCACCGCGGCCGCGGTGGTAAGGTTCAGAGAAAGGAATTCCAAGCCAAAAGCCACCGCGTCCGCGGTCCAATCTTCGCGGACCGCGGTGGCATGATTCAGAGACCTATTTTGAATGGCAAAAGGCACCGCAACCACGGTCCATTTCCCGCGGTCCGCGGTCAAGAGTTTCAGAGACACAGCGGTTGAAGACTAAAGTAGCCCACCGCGTACCGCGGTCGCTTTTACGCGGTCCGCGGTAGCCCCGCAGGGGTATTTTTGTTCGAAATTTCGGCTGGGTATAAATAGCTTCTTTTGTAAAAATTTTAGGTTAAGCTTTGTATCAGCAATAGTAGCAGCTCGTGAATAGTGTTCCTTTACTTCTTTTTTCTATTTTTTTGAGATTTTAACATAGAATCATTGTGGTTTATGTTAAAAATCATTAATATGGGTTTTACTTCATCTCTTTCATTGAATTTTTCTTTGATTATGAGTAGCAAAACCCATTAGCTAGGGTTGTGGCTAAACCCTAGTGTAGGTATTTAATGGGTTTCTAAAATTAGGCCTTGGATGTTTATGGGTGTTTGTTATTTGGTCTAATTTAGGATTTTCTTGCTATAATTAGTGGTTGCAAACACTAATTGACCTTCAATTGACTTGGGTCCTTATTGAGAAAGAGGACTTGAGTCTAGAAAATTGATCCAACAAGGAATTGGGACAAAATCAAGATATTGGTAGTCCCTATCAATGGGTTGAATCCAGAGATGGTAAAACCCTACTTGAGTCCTAATTAACGGGTTAAACCTCGAGAGAGTAATACTCTACTTGAACCTAAATTGCTTGCTTATTTGACACCCAATTGGCCTCGAGAGAGGTAATTAGGGCAAAGCCACTCAAACTACCAAGAGGTATAGAGTGCGCAATTTCGTGCATTGGTTATATCATTATCCCTTCGTTAACATCCTTGCCTTAGAAATTGGAATCCGCTAAATACTCGCCTAGGTGATAGGCATAACCCTAATGCCTTTATCCTTATAGAAAACAACTTCAAAAACAAATTAGTTAGTTAAATTGCAGTCAACATAGTATAAATCATAGTTGTAGTCTGAAAACCAACAAAATATGAGAAGTGTAATTAGAAACACGAGACACTACTAGATGATATAGACACTCACTCCAAATATTAACTCCCTGAGGAATCGATCCCGACCTATCGGGTAAAAGCTGCATCGACCCTCGTCTTCCTACTCTTTAGTAGTGAGGGTGAGAGGCGATCAATGAGGCTAAGCCATACCTCTACATTCGCATAAGGCTAAGCTCTGCCTTCCATTTGCATGGGACTAAGCCCTGTCCCGAATTTTGCATGAGGCTAAGCTCTGCCTCTTATTTGCATAAGGCCAATCATTGCCTTTTATTTGCCGAGACTAAGCGTTGTCTCTCCGGCACTATCTATTTTTCTCTTCTTTCGGGCTAAGCTCTGCCCTCAACTTCACAAGAATAAGCCTTGTCTTGTTGACATCATCTTATTGCATCTCATGGGCTGAAATATCTCCAACCTGTCCAAAGGCATCATAGTCTAAAGGCATCATCCTCATAGCCGGAAGACACCATACCATGACCTGAGGATCTCTCAAATTTGCGTATCATTATTCAAAGGCGTCATGGTTCAGAGGCACCATTTTCATGACCCGAGAAAATCATTTCATGGCCTGCGAATCCCTTATTAAACAATTCATGCCCCGGGACATCATGGTCTAAGGACGTCATCCTCAATCGTCCGAAGACAACTTTCATGGTCTAAGGGGAATCTGCATCATGTTTAAATTTCCGCACAAATATATGTTTGTAGTATCTCTTTACTTGCAGGTGACCCGATAAGCAACCGTTATCCCAACAGGAGCAATCCCGCTCCGATTCCTTCAAATTATCTCAAACCCGACCGCTCACCATAACCATTTTTCACCTATTCTAAAACCTCATATTCGTTCTTGTGATGACTTCATCGGTATATTCTGTCGATGAATCCAGAACTACACACGGCCTGATTCCTGTAAATCCAGGGATATGTAGGCAGTTCAGAAACCAGAGTGCGGCCTAAATCTCTCAAACCATCTCGCTCGGTGAAAATTGGCCATCATATCTTTACCCGACTACTCTTTCATCCTTCCCGGGTAAAGAGGGGCAGCTATTGATACCCAATTTTTCCCTATAATATATTTTAAATGCATATATACCTTTAAAACTATGCATTAACATCAACTGATATTTTTTCATAATTTCTACATTTTTAAAATTAATTTATCCCAGTATTTTATTTATATAAATAATTACGAAATTGCATCACAAATGACTATATAACATTTCATGATTTAATGTTGCTATTTATATTCATATTAAGTTCAATTTATTTCACAAATGGCCAGATTTACACTTTTTGGTTACAATTGCAATAACTTTGCAATTATAGCCCATACGTACATTATTGCATTATTTTACCAGAAAATGGCTCATTGTATTTTAAAAAAAATATTGAGTAATTATTTTAAAACATTTCTATGCATGAAAATTATTTTTATGATTTGTTAAATATTTTATAAATTAATTTTATCAATTACTTGGGTATTTAATAAATAGCCCCTTTTGTTTTCGGGCTTAACCTATCAACCCAGCCCAAAACCCCTCTAATATCAATCCAAAAAGCCATCCCAAAATCCCTAGGCCCAAGTCTGTACGCCCCGACCCAATTCCCTTATCAAGCATGGTCGTTGATCATTCAGATCAACGGTTCATTGTCACGATGCAAATCCTAATCTAGGTCGCGATGGAGCCCAACACCGTTGTCAGGCCAACCAACACTAATTTATCTAGTGAATCCAGTTTGTTTTTACTAAATCTTTCTCATATTTCAAAAGTAATTTGGCCATTACGCATGGAATAATACACATAGCAGGGAAATTAAATTACAAAGACCAAAGTCAACTTTAATTGCTTACATCACCAAAAGAACAGTCTACCAATGTGTGTGTCAGGAACTAGTGTCACAAGTCTACAGGCATCTAGTAGAGTAGAATCAAAAGAATTAAAGAACTATCCTACTGTCTGAGAAGATATAGACAGGGTAGCAAAAGGGAGACTCCAGAGTGCTGCTGGACGGTATCAGGAGAAGCATCTCACCGTGAAGCCTCAAACCAGGTGAAATCAAGGACGAGCTCCGGTATGATGACCAGGTGCACCTGCCTCAGAACCTGTACAATTAAGTACAAAAGCGTAACATGAGTACATAAACAGTAAGTATCCAGTCTAATCTCGAAGAAGTAGTGACGAGAGGTCGACTTGACACTTAATAGGGCCAAAATAATATGTTTTAAATATAAGTCTAAGCAATAATGGAAATTATGAATAAATAGTAAAGACAGGAACATCAAGTCTCCCTACAAATACCTTTGTGTGTCAAATCCCCTACCGTACATGTTACTAATTCATTTTCCAGGATATTTAACAGTTAAATAGCCATAGAAATATCAAGCAATTAGAAAATACATAACATGCCGTGAACGTAGGGCCGATCCAACAAAATAATAAATGTGCACTGCCAAAGGGTCGAACGGCACGAACCATAGATGCATCTATTACCCCCCGCTCGCGAATTGTGCATGTGACGCAGTCAATATAAATAATAGAGTTACCCCGCTCGCAAATTGATACATGCGACGCATGTACTCATATATACACACTGTCAACATAAAATCAGGGGTTTAATTGGGGATATTCTTCCAAGGGAAATCCAATAAAATAGTTAATGATGTGTAACCTCCTTAGATGTCCATTTAATAATTAGATGATGTTATGCAATCTAATTTAGCATTAAGATTACAAAATACGGCACGTAAAGCATGTTTGTGGATCCTAAACTCCCCCGACATAAACACAATAGTAGCTACGCACGGACTCTCGTCACCTCGTGCATGCGTAGCCCCCACAAATAGTAGCATATAATTTATTATTTTACCTACGGGGACAATTCCCTCTTACAAGGTTAGAAATGAGACATACCTTGTTTCAAGTCTACTTCCCGGGTCAAGAATACGTCTGAATCTCCAATTTCGTCGCCCAAGGACTTGAAACTAGCCAAACATTATATAAACAAATCGATCTACGTTCAAAAGATTACAATGATCCTATTTAAATGGTTATCTCAACCTAGTTTGCAAAATCCTAAAATGTACCCCGGGGCCCACATGTTCGAATTTCGGGAATTTTCTAAAGAAATGGTTACCCATAACCTAAGGATCAATAATATATGGTTTTTGCATGATTCCATAAAAACTTTCTTGACAAATTCTTGTTTTTATCAAAACCCTAGGTTTTACTCTAAGCTCATGATTTCCACTAATTTTTGTGTGTTAATATACCCATAACTCAAGTATTAAACTCACTTTTAAGTAGAATTAACTTACCTCACGATGCTAGGTCGAATTCCCCCTTTGAGAGATCTCAAATCTCCCAAGGATATGATAAAAATTACTCAAAAATGCCTAAGTCTCGATTTTTAAGTTACTGCCCAGCTGCCCCTTTATCACAAACGCGACAGGGGCAACGCGTTCGCGAAGGCCAATGGCCCAGGCCCCCTGAAAGCCCTTCTATGAGAACGTGAAAGAGGTCCACGAATGCGAAGGCTAGCCAGGCTAGACCTACGCGAACACGGTGAGGGCGATGCGGACGCGAAGAACAAACTGGCCCCGGTCCAGCTACCTACCCTATGCAAACGCGGGTGACCATACGCGAACGCGATGGTCAATGGCCCAGACCCTTCGTGAACGCAGGGTTTCCATGCAAACACATACATCATCCGCCACCCCTGCCCAACCCCTTCTTCGCGAACGCGTCAATACCCACGCGAACGCGAAGAAAGAAACCAGAACTGGGCAAATACGGTTTCTTGCATTTAGCTCTGAGGCGTCCGAAACTCACCCGAGCCCCCGGGACCCTTTCCAAAGAACTGACAGGTCTGTATTCATGATACAGACTCGCTCGAATTCTCAGAACGCGAAAAAACAACAACGAAACTAAGAATCCGACCCCAAAACCAAATTGGATCAAACTTTGAACTTCAAGTTATTTAATTCACTTTAAACATGCCGAAACATACCTATACTACCCGGAATGACACCAAATTTTGCGAGTAAGTAATGAATGATATGACAGAACTATTCCTAGTCTCGAAATCATGTTCAGACATCGATATCACAAAAACACGCTCCAACCCTCAATTTTGAACTTAAGGAATCATATTTCACTATTTGGCGCCAAAACTCTCCCGGGTCATCCAAAATTTGATCCGAACATACACCCAAGTCCGAAATCATCATACGAACCTACCAAAACTTTCAAATCCCGATTCCGAGATCGTTTACTAAAAATGTTGACCGGAGTCAAACTTGGCCTTTAAGGCAAACCTTAAGGAACTAAGTACTCCAAATTCCACCCAACTCTCCTGAATCATGAACTAACCATCCACACAAGTCATAAATCACTAAAAGCAAGTGCGAGAAGTCTCATTTAGGGATACGGGATTCTAGAACACAAAACGACCGGTCGGGTCGTTACATCTATATTACCCTTACCATAATTAAATCTAAACCTAACCCCCAAACCCTCTCATTCTCTCCCTCACCCGCCGTCATCATCTCCCTCGTCTCACAAAATCTCTCGACCTAACCCTAATTCTAAGCGCTGTCACCGGCGTAAACCTCCACCTTATGATGCTTCCATGGCTTCTTCGACCAGCCCTAGCCTTCTACACGCCATGGCTATTTGATTTCTTGGATCCTTGAGAAGATCTCAAAGAACCTAACTGGTTCTGGTTTGAAATTCTATTTATCAGCTTGTCTCAGGCCATTTTTTCGATTGTGAGTAAGAACTTCTCCTTATTTTTGTTACGAATCTATGGGTTCTTGACCTATTCTCTCATATCAACTACATTTCTGAAAAACCTAGTCCGTTACTATCGATCCTTCTCATATTTGTATATATCTGGGGTGATTCGAGCGCTATTATGTGTTTTCCTTTAAAAATTTCTGGTTTAATTAACTATTCTGACTTTTTATCACTCTTCCTGAGCTAGGGTTCATCTCAAACTGTTTTCAAAGATTTTTCTAAGTTCTTAATGTTTAGTTATTTGTTTCTTCATCATTTTGACCGATTTTCGTACGGGTATTCAATCCCTAATTGATTAT
Source organism: Nicotiana undulata (assembly GCA_005239495.1). NCBI lineage: Eukaryota > Viridiplantae > Streptophyta > Magnoliopsida > Solanales > Solanaceae > Nicotiana > Nicotiana undulata. Next base: position 21,839 of record ML280589.1, read on the forward strand.
GTGATTGTACTGGTTTTTCAATTTTTCTGTTTCGAAAATTTGATACTAGTTGTATTACTATACTCTATCTTTGAACTTAAACATTTTTCTTGTAAAATCCAGTATTTTGTGGTTTTTTCCCTAATTAATATTTGTTAGGGTTCGAGCCTGCTCTTCCGGTTAAGTTCTATATTGCTAAGAGGTCTTACTTAGTCTAGTTTTATTTATGAAATTTGGTAATTCTTACTAATTATTTCCTATTATGTTGCCCTGTTAAATTTGTGTGCACAGATCATGTTTGCTTCCTTATCTGTAGTTTTAATTGGTCACACTGCCTTAATTGCTTTCCCGTATAATTTTAATATCCTTACTGATTCCTTATTTGGTATGATTTGGATTCTTGCCTTAATTAAACCCATGTTATTACCGTTGATCAATTATCCTTAATTAAGGGGATCTATTCTGAACTCCCTTTTATGTGATTTGATTCTGTAACCCTGTGATTACTCCTTAATTGCTGATTTTTGATTCTTTTACCTTATTTGTTCTACTCCTAATTGCTATATATACACTCTTGTCTTGCCTCTCAACACACGAACAATTAGTTCAGAATACACAAACACACTCAAACTCTCTCTTCCTTCTCTACTACTTGTGCCAATTGTTGGTCTAGCCGGCTAAAAGCCAAGGCTAGATAGTGGAACTCTACTTGCTTTGCATTCTGCACTTTGCTTCCTTAACTGGTACATTCACATTTAAATTCTGAAGTTCAACCCTCTGTGCTCCATAGTTGTTAAATTCATGCCTATTCCTGCACTAGTTTAATTGGCTAGGTATTTGAGTGTCTTCCTGTTTACTGCTTTACCCAATATGTTTAAGTTTTCACCTTCTCCTGTTCAAATGTTTAATCAAGCATACATAGGTCTCACTTGTCTTGTTTGGTACTTGGACAGAATGTTTGTTTAGTTTCTGTTTACTCCCTCAACTAGTATACTCATGTTAGTATCTTTGACTTCTAATGTATTTGATGGATCCTAATTGGTATGACGAACGCACCCATGTCTTCAACATGACCATTCCCACACTCTACCTCTATGTTTAATTGCCTATTACCATGACTGACATGTTAAGTCTCTGAATCAGTGGACTCCTAGTTGTTCTGTACATTTGTTGTCCCACATGCTCCCCCTTGTACCCTTTTCATGTGTTTCTGATGTGAGCTCTCTATGTTCCCAATCCCCTGACCCCTGTTTGTAAAGTTGCTTGTTAAATGGTTGTGAGTATGGGAACTCTAAGTTTGTGTGATTGTGTCACGACCCAGAATCCTAATCCAGGTCGTAATGGCGCCCAACGACGGGGTTAGGCAAGCCAACATAAAATTCACTAAGTGTTTCTTTTTACTTGAATCATTTATGAACCCATTTACCGAATTTAACAAGTTAAATTATGATATCGAAAGATAATAACTCAGAGGTAGGTAGAGTCACTATAAAGAAGCGCAAGCCAAAATAAAAGCACGTACATATACAACCCAAAATCTCAAAACAACTACTACGTGTGTGCTAGGAACTAGTGTCACGAGTTTCATGTGCATACTAATTGATTATACAAAGGATAATAACATATACAATCCCGTTGTCTGCATGAATAGACGGGAAACAAAAGTAAATGAAACTCCATGGTGCTGCTGGGGATCGCCAGAGGAAGCAGCTCACCGTGAAGTCAAGTCCGCTACAGCCACTATCTAGATCCGGTCTGATAACCAGATGCACCAGCCTCAGAACCTGTACAGTTAAGTACAGAAGTGCAGCATTAGTACATATTAAATAAATATGTACCTAGTGATTATCCCGTCTAATCTCGAAGAAGTAGTGACGAGAGGTCAACTTGACACTCACTAAGGTCCAACAGCATGATATAACAATGATAAAATAAAAGCAGTAGACATGTAAGAGAGTGAGTAGCAATTATGTATGAAGCACATAAATTCCAAGAACAATGCTGGAACAATAACAATGGCCACTTTCTTTCCCCCAAATATCTAATACAAGTCAATATTCATGAAACAATGCGAAATACTCATGCGCATACAGGAATAAGACAACCGGCCGGAGTCATAAGTACAAATAGCTATGCAATGCCGAGGATCGACCGGCCCATCCCAAAAGTGCATGCTTACCATAGTCATGTCTGCGCACTACCGAGGATCGAACGGCCCGAACCATAAGTGCGTCTTTCAGTGTAACCATATCATAACATAGTACAACTTCGTCCATGCACTGCCGAGGATCGATCGGCCCGTACCAAAAGTGCATTCTTAATTATATCATCTCTATGCACTGCCGAGAATCGATCGGCCCGTCCCAAAAGTGCACCTTTTAATCCATCGTGGCATACGTCCCGCTCCCATGAGAGTGGAGGAAATAACACATCGCTCGTGGAATGTAAATTGCAAAGCGGTCACATGCACACACAATAACACATAAAACTTACTTTCCATAACCAATTCCTTTCAATTCAACAATTTCCATACAGCCTCAGAGAAACAATATTGTACATAACATGATCTCATAGTGCATACGGCGTTACAAGGAAGCACATAAGGTATTTCAAGGAAAGCATATAAGGCTCAAGGAAGCATATAAGGCATTTCAAGGAAGCATATAGGGCATGATGTGGGCCTAACTACCCGGACATAACAATGATAGCTGCTACGTACAGACTCTCGTCACTTGGTGCGTACGTAACACCCAAACAAATTATACATAGCATATACATCACCTATGGGGACAATTCCCTCTTACAAGGTTAGAAAGGAGACTCACCTCGTGTCGAATCTACCCCTCGGATCAACGATGCGTCCGAAACTCCGAACTCTACTCTCGAGGGCTCGCAACTAGCCAAATATAGTATAACTACATCAATTCATGTTCAAAGAAAAGGGATCATCTCATTTATCCCAAAATTCACATTCTTGAAGAATTTCTAAATTTCAACCCCGGGCCCGCACATTCGAATTCCGAAAATTCTTGAAGGAATCACTCACCCATAGCCTAAGGATCATTAATATGTGATTTCTACTTGAATTCATGGCCTTAAACGGAAAATCACAAAATCCCCAAGAGCCCTAAAATTACTACCCAATTTCATGAATTTTGATAATATAGTAGAGAATTTAACAAGAAATTGATGTTTGAAACTAGTGTTAAATAGGGAATTTACTTACCTCAAGTACTAGGTTGAAGGCCCTCTTGGAAGCTCTCAAATATCACAAGGAAGAAGATGGAAATGGAGGAAATAACTTAAATCCCGTATATAAACTACCCTGCCCAGATGTCCCTTCATCGCGAACGCGACATGGGCATCGCGTCCGCGAAGGCCAATGGCCCAGGCCTCAGGAGGCCCTTCTACGCGAACACGAGAGAAAGCCCGCGACGCGGAGGCTAGCTGGGCTAGACCTTCGCGAACGCGGTTGTACGGGTGCGAACGCGAAGACAAACGGTAGCTGGGCCGGCCCAATTGGCCGGACCCTATACGAATGCGACGGAGGGCCCGCGAACGCGGAGGCTAGCTGGGCTAGACCTTCGCGAACATGGCTGGAGGGGTGCGAACGCGAAGGCCAGGGGGGCCAACTCATCGCGAACGCGGGCTGGGGAATGCGAACGCGTAGAGCATCCGTAAACCCTACCCAATTCCTTCTTCGCGAACGCGGCCACCCTCCCGCGAACGCGAAGAAGGAAACCAGATACAGAAAATTTTGGTTTTTAGCATTAAGCTCCGAGGGGTCCGAAACTCATCCGAGCCCCCCGGGACCCTATCCAAAGGCACCAGCAAGTCTGTATTCATGATACTGACTCGCTCGAACTTTCGGAACGAGAAAAAAAACAACGAAACTCAGAATTTGACCCCAAAACCAAATTGAATCAACACTTTGAACTTAGAGTTCTAGAATTCATTTCAATGCGCCGAACCGGCCTATACTACTCTGAATGACTTAAAATTTTGCAGACAAGTCATAAATGACATAACAGAACTGTTCCCAGTCTCGTAATTTCATTCGGACCTCGATATCATAAAATCACGTTCGAAACCAAATTTCAAATTTAAGGAAATCCTTATTTCCATATCGGGCGCCGAAACGCTCCCGGGTTATCAAAAATCCATTACGAACATACGCATAATTCCGAAATCATCATACGAAGCTCTGACACTGTCAGAACTCGATTCCGAGGTCGTTTGCTCAAATGTTGACCGAAGTCAAACTTGGCCAAATAGGCCAACCTTAAGGAACCAAGTGTTCCTAAATTGCTCAAAACATTTTCAAATCCTGAACCACCAGTCCCCGCAAGTCACAATTCATAAGAAGCCTCTATGGGAAGTCTTAGACAGGGGAACGGGGTATGGTAACACAAAACGACCGGTCGGGTCGTTACTGATTGTATGTGGAATCTTTGTTCTCCTCAGAATTTATTTCAAAAACTGTTTTCTACTCTTAGAATTTTCTCAAAACTGTTTCTATTCCTGAAAACCTTTTCACTCCTAAAAGTTTATCTCTACACTGTTTTTACTAAATTCTTTTAAACTATGTCAAGCACTCTCACGTCTACTCTTATATTATTGTGTTATGCCCCTCCAGTGTGTGTACTGTCTAAGAATCCATGAGATTCCTCCAAACTCTGGCACACTGGGGTTGGCCCTTCCACACTGCACATAACCAATTCTCTATTCAAGAAAGAGTCTTGGTGTGAGCATTGCCCGGGATTCCTGAGGTCCTTAGGGAACTTTGACACACCAGGACACCCTGTTGCCTATGAGACTCTTGGAATCTGAGACTGTTTTTGAAGGTCTGGTGTTTCAGGTTTACTTTGGGCCTATTTCAGGCTCCCTATAGTATAGTTTATATTTATTTATGTAATTCATTCACTTCTGGTCTATAATAATCATCTATGTAAACAGATATTGGGGAAATTAGTAAAAGGGAAGGGATTCTTATATGATTTTGTGGGGTAATCGGGTAGGAATCATGCTTTAGGTTATACTGTGTTCACGTGCATTAGAAATCATTTTTTTTAGGTTTGCTATGCCTATTTGTATTAGAAATCATGCCATAAGTCTGTTATATTGCGTGCACTAGAAATCATGCCTTAGGATTTTCATATTTACTATTTTTGCATACTAGAAAACCTGTTACAGGCTCATCACGACATTCTGCTTCTGCATGATCACCTAGAAATCCTCTTGTAATCCTTCCTAACAAGATGACCACTCTCTATGTTCATTAGAAATCCTTTTTTAGGACATTATTTGCATTCAATCACGTTGATATCGCCTAAATCAGTAATTATCCCATCTATAAAGTTGTTTAAAAACAACCCTAACACATAGAAATCATGTTATAGGATAAATATGTATGAAATAAGTTTCTCAAATATTCGTACACCTAGACCAGTATGCCTATAGGACTTAATAGTTTCAAACTGTTTTAACTGATGCCAAGTATTCTGATCACCTTTAGACAGTGTTTATAAGGTATGACAGATTCACGCCTAGGCAAGCCTTAGGTAATTAAGGTCTTATAAAACTGTAAAATTGTGCTATGTTTATTTTGCCCAGATTCAACAGGTTCTAAAATCAGTAGGCAAACTGATTAGGTTTATGTCACTTCGCTTAAAACAATGATGCATATTCTCTGCTTGTTATGCTCACCTAGATATCCTGTTCTAGGACCTTCTAAAATTCTTTGAAATCTGTGTTTGAGACGTACTAATTATCTACTTATGTGTGGAGGTAAACATGAGCCCTCTTAATTGTTTCATACTTGGCAGTCCTATATGTTCATTGTTGTCGCTTAGATTTTCCCTTTTTAAACACCTTAGGAGAGTCTAGAACTACCAAAAATTAGAGGTCTTAAACACCCCCGGGACCACAAGGAAGGGACAGGTAATGCACGCTTAGAGTCTGTCTAATTGGAAATCTCTTATATAACAACTAAGGGGAGGGTAGTTGAGTAGTAAAAGGATATGATGACGTGTGCGCTACTACCACACGAAGCCCCTCAAGTTGAGGAAGGATTACCGGGTATCATACAGATGTGATCCTATAGGCTAATCAACCTAGAATTTCCCTTATCTTATTTACATATGTGTGCTTTGACTGCTTATCTGTCTACTCTCCCTTATCTTATTTACATATGTATGCTTAGACTGCTTATTTTTTTAAATGACCAATTCACAAAGTAAGTTTGGCCGAGACCCACCGTTGTGGACCTCGAGGGGTGCCTAATACCTTCCCCTCGAGATAACTTCAAGCCCTTACCCAATCCCTGGTGACAATAACCGGTTTCATGAGTTACCTGCAATAGGTGCCCTAACACACCTTAATCCGTTAGGTGGAGACTCTCCAACTTCTTGTACCCCTTTCCTAAAAGGAAACGAATTGTCCCAAAAATGTCGAGACTCGGACTCCGTGAGGAAAAAGGGGGTGCGACATTAACTAGCAGAACAATTTTCTTCAAAAAAAAATTTCTAAGGCTAGGGACCTCGGAATTCGATTCCGGGCATACGCCCAAGTCCCATATTTTACTGCGGACCTCCCGGGATCGTCGGAACACTGATATGGGTTCGTTTACCAAAAAGGTTGACCAAAGTCAACTAAAACTAAATTTTAACTCTAGAAATTACTATTTCTCATATTTTCACATAAAATCTTTTCGGTTTCACTCCCGGACTTCTCACACAAATCGAGGTAATTAAAATTAGTCTTTTTATGGATAATAAGCCTAGAATTAGGTCTAATTTAATAAAATGACCCATTGGGTCATCACAAGGATTTAATTATGCTGGTTGAATTATGTGACTATTAGACTGTGTTCAGAGATCCTGCCTATAGGATTTTCCTGACTATTTTGATTCTCTGTTTTCATGCTAGAAATCCTGCTTAATAGGACTTTTCGTTTAGTTCTGCATTAGAAATAATGTTCATAGGATCTACATATATTTTCAACCCAATGTGCATTAGTGATCATGTCTATAGGACCTTTGTGTGAGTTGATTATCTGGAAATCTGTTTAATATTTGTCCAGATACAATTAATAGATATCATATCTATAGGAAATAAAATATCAATTTCAACCTAGAAATCATGTCTATAGGATTTAAAGATAATAGATATCATGCCTATAGAGGTTTAAATCAACTCAGCAATTAGAAATCATGCCTATAGAGATTTAAATAAATTTAGCAATTAGAAAGCATGCCTATAGAATTTTAAAAAAAGGATAAAACCTGTCTTTATGAGTTAAAATTAGTACTACACTTAGAAACCATATTTATAGGTCTGTAATTAATGAACTTGTAGAAATCATGCCTATAGGATTCTGTTAATCAATTCTAAATTCAACCGATTCTGGCCATCACTTAGGCAATCCGTAGGACTTACTAATGATTCTTGCTTAAAATTGTGAAATATTACTGCCTGAAGTGCGCATATTCATGCTGAATAAAATCATTAGGCAAACAAATAGGCCCCAATGCTCGCCTTAATAAAACTGACTTTATATTCTGTTTTGCTCACATTGATATCTTGCCTATAGGATTCTAAATTAACAAAGTTTGCTGATTCAATTGCGTGCCTTTGTTGCCTACGTGTGGAGGTCAATGTGAGCCCTTATTTGTTCTTTATTTAAAAGTCCTATTTGCCTTTGTTTGTCGACTAGATATTTAATTTTTAAGTAACATATATTGGTCTAGAACCATCCAAAATAGAGGTCCTAATACCTCCAGGGCCATAGGTAAGGGACGGGTAGTGAACGCATAAGGAATGAGCTAGAAACTACTAGAGCGCTTAGGTAACAACTTAAAGATAGTAATTGTGTAGTAAGGAGATGATATCCCGTGCGCTAATGTTATGAGTAACAACCCGACTTGGGAAAGTTACCAAGTGTTGCATGGAATGATCCTATAGGCTAAAAAACTTAGGACCCCCCTTATAATCCTGTTTAAAGTAATTTGTGTTGTCCAAATTGTTTTCTCCCTTTTTAGACTTATTCTCTTAATTTAAGTTTGGATGGGACCCACCGTTAGGGGGGCCTAACACCTTCCCCTCGAGGTAATTTGAGCCCTTACCCGATCTATGGTGATGCAAACTGGTTTTATGAGTTAATTTCTCTAGGTGCCCTAACACACCTTAATCCATTAGGTGGCGACTCTTCTAATTCCTTACCCAATCCCAAAATGGAGGAGTTGTCCTAGAAATGTCGAAACCCGATTTCGCGAGGAAAAGGGGGCGCGACAGTCTCAAACTCTTATTTACTCTTTTAACTAGACCTCTCGATACCTAGAAACCATAGGCTGGAAGGTATTCCCCTGACAACGCTGTTATCATTCCTGGATACTAAATCCCAACGCTTCTAGCTCTTTATCTGAAGTATAGATTATTCACAACCTTCTGCACCTGAGTATCTCGTACGTTGTTCACCTTTACCTTACTTACCTTAAACTCTCTCATTATATCTTCTATCTTTTTCATGACCTCCATTCCACATAGGTATGATTCGCATCCACAACTTGAAGCTCTATTATAATATTTTCACCTCTTGCTCATACACAATCCAGTGGGAGCTTCATACTAACTTCGTATGAGGCTGGTACTCTTATAACTAGCTTTCTCATAGAGTCGTTATAGAATATGGCTACTGTACTATTTCTTTTGTACCTCTGATATTAAGAGTGATTCTGCAATGTTCTCAATCATGATGTCTATAACTTTCTTGTTCCAATAATCAGACTCCTAATTTACTTAGTTGATGTAACTCTTTAGTTTCCTCTTCCTTCCGATAAGAATTTATGAAGGCTTAAGCTATCTCCTGATTTGCGGCTTCTGGTATTTTCTATTACTTTAGACCTTCATGACACTATGAAATATCCATGATACAATCTTTTAACAATTCAATCCTTTATCGATGACCTGGATTCAATTATTTCTTTTAACTTATACCGGAGTCTTTTACGGCTGTATGATTGTTAATATATATGCTGCATGGATAATACTCTGAAATCTTAGGTGAATTCACAATGTAATTATCTTTGGATCATTGATCAAATAATTCCTTTCGTTCCTTCTCAACTTTATTTAATTGCAAGCAATTTCTTTTCCTGGTCGTTCTGCCACTTGTTGCATGAATACTTGGCTTATCTTAGTTCCCACGCATACCGGAAGTTTCGTGCAACTCATATGGTCTTGAATACTACTTTTGATTTTACTTCCCGTTCATTAGCCACGGTTGGTGCCACTTTATTTTGGAGTGCATACGATTTTGTTGTGAGACTTTTGTTATAAGTCCTGTTGTTACTGATACATTGTGTCTCTCTCTCCTACTCGTGCTGAGGGTCTGCAGGAAACAGCTTCTCTACTCCACCGGAGTAGGGGTAAGGTCTACGTACACACTACCCTCCCCAGACCCCACATGTGGGATCTCATCGGGTTGTTGTTATTGTTGTACTGTTGTTATAAGACCATTTCCTCTTTAGGTTACTGAGCTTAGGGTGAAGCCTTTTTCCTTATTTCCTCAGCTAGTCTTTCATTGTAGTACTTAGGGAGGACCCTCTGGATCTTGTAAAGCTGCGAGCTTATTACATCATATATTCGATGGAATTTTTTATGTCCTTCATCACCTATAATTATCCGTAGTTACTTATCTTCACGCCCTTGTGCTTGTAGGGTTGCTTTTGAACTTAAATTTTAATTGTTTCCCATTGGCACTCTCTTTTATTTCTGTAATACTTATATGGAACCTTTAACTATCCCAAACCCTATATGAATATTTCTCAAGGATCACGACGTCATATCCGTGAGACTGAATTCACTATATTAGGTTTAACTATGTTTATCTTGCACGATCCGTTGATTTGTTTGTATCCTCCTGTCTAGCCGTAAATAGGCCCTTCCTGAATCAACTACTAATTACTCGTTGGACCCTTCTCATATCAATATTCCACGAAATTGTTCTTGGGTTATTTACTTTTTCTTAATTTTCCTCTTGCACTGGTTCCTTATTTATCCATAACATCCCGAGCTGGAACTCTTACTTCCCCTCCTTGACGTCGTGCTTGCATAGTGTTCTGGTGTGATGACTCAAAAGGTCATCCTAAGTAATCCTAGCTAAATCTGTGTTCTGAGGCCCCAAAAGCCTCCGTTAATCTCACCTCGTTATGCGGGCGCAGCCCGGGCGTGTAGCCGGGAAGTCCTCATGTTGAAATTTGATGAAAATGGAAATTTATGATAATTAAATGAATAAAGTTGACTTTGGTCAACATTTTTAGTAAACGAACCCGGACCCGTGATTTGACGGTCCCGGAGGGTCCGTAGGAAAATATGGGACTTGGGTGTATGCCCGGAATCGAATTCCGAGGTCCCAAGCCCGAGAAATGATTTTTTTAAAGAAAATTATTTTCTGGAAATAATAAAGGAATTTGAAAATGAATTATTATGTGAACACCGTGTTACCGGGCCCGTACTATGGTTCCGGAGCCCGGAACATGTTTATTATATGTTATGTGAGTTATCTGTGAAATTTGGTGTAAAACGGACTTGGAATGACGTGTTTCAGATCAAAATTGGTAAAATTAAGCTTTATGAAGTTTTAAGAAGATTCTAAGAGTTTTGAGATTTGATTCGATGACTTTGATGATATTTTAGTGATTTAAATGCTTGAATAAGTCCGTAGGATGTTTTGGGAGTCGTGTGTGATTTTGGTTTTGAGACACGAGGGCTCAGGTGAGTTTCGGGTAGCTAACGGGGTGAAATAGGCTTGGAAATTTCTGGGTTTCTTCTCAGCTGCAGATGTCTGGTGTTTTCTTCTCTGCGATCGCTGCCTTTGATCCGCGATTGCAGAGGTCTGTCCAGGTCTCTTCCGCGATCGCATCCCTTCGACCCGCGATCGCATAGTGTGATGCCCTAGTGTTTCGTGATCGCGAACCTCTTCCTGCAATCGCATAGGGTCAGCTAGGCTCTATTCTGCGATCGCAACTTCTCTTCTGCGATCGCAGTGAGTTAGGACCCAATGCTCCGCAATCGCAGCCCCTTTCCTGCGATCGCGATGAACAAAACCGCCCAGTTAATTCTTTAACTCAAAAACAGAATACTTACACGGGATTTTTCATTATTTTCACCAACTTCTTCTTCTCCAAGACCTCATAGGCGATTCCCAAGCTAGATTCCCTCCATAGC